>JAOYMR010000015.1:10648809-10669631 GCA_025802075.1 Tenebrosternarchus preto | reverse complement strand
TCTCTCTCTCCCTCTCCCTTCCTTCCCACCCCCCCCCCCCCTCTAACCCACCATCCCCCGTCCCTCAAACCCCCCCCCCCCCCCCCCCGGCTCTCTGTGTGGTAGGGAGCTGAGGCAGGAGCTGGAGGAGGAGAAGAGGAGGTGCGTGCTCCTCTCTCGCCAGCGTACTTTTAACCAGCGCTGCTGCATGCGCTGCTGCAGTCCCTTCACCTTCCTGCTGGCGCCGCGCTACACCTGCCTCGCCTGCCACTACAACGTCTGTAGGCAGTGCTGCTGCTACACCCGAGCTCCCAACGGCTGGCTCTGCTCCGCCTGCCAGAGGACCAGGTGAGTGTTCGGCACCCAGACCCGCCCCCTACCCCGCCACACGCTCCGCCCCTATATGGCGTAGGCACGTGAGAGGAGTCTGTTTGTAAGAAGGGTTCAGTGTCCATAGCTACCAAGGTTCACGTGAGGGTCAGACTCCAGGGACTGAGCCTGGGGCAATTAAATAATCAAATCAAATCAAATCAAATTTATTTATATTGCGCCTTTTACAACAGATGTTGTCTCAAAGCAGCTTTACAAGTGTCCAAGTCCAAGCCCCCAGTGATCAAGCCAAGGGTGACAGTGGCAAGGAAAAACTCCCTAAGAGTGTGAGGAAGAAACCTTGGGAGGAACTCAGACTCCCAAGAAGCCTCAGGGGCGGAGCCTGTCCTCTTCTGGCTGACACCGGTCACCAGGATAACAAGATAAATATATATAAAAAATACAAAGAACAATAAATGATAAAATATGACATAGTCCAGGGCTGTTGAGAAGGGCCTCCGTCCAGTTGATTAATCTTCCGTTCATGTCTGGCACTGACATTCAGGGTTCAGGATGTTGGTGTAATTTGTCTGTTTTTTAAGTATGTTAATGTTTGCCCAAAGCTCATGGTTCAATGGAGGCTTACTTTTCTCTAAAAATGCTTATTTATTATTCTATTTCAAATCTTCAAAAACTGCACTCCACTACCTCACCCCTCAGACAGTGAAATTTGTTGTGTTATTTTGTTTTTTGCTGAGACTGAACTGCTGTGATTACGACTGGAACCATTTTAATTCCAGAAAGACCTTTTAGGTTACGCCCTGACTGCTTTTACATACAGCGATAAAAAACACTGTATAATTCAGATTTAAGTCATCATTATAGCTCTTGGGCAGGTCGACTTTAAGAAAAAAATGAACGCTGTTCGTACATGCAGTTACTCTGTACATCCTTTGTGTTGAAAGAGCAAAGGCAGCTGTTGTCCATTGTTGTGAGCAGCATGTTTATGGGCCGTGATGTCCCGAGAGACAGAACACATCCTTCACTGGGTTAGAATGTCCCTCTACTCCTCTGTATTATTGCAGCTGAGAATTCTGTCCAGTGTATTTGTTTCAAATGAGGGTAGTGAACTTGATGTAGTGTGTAATGACCAACCCCTCAACCACTTCCCCTCCCTCTCCCTCCCCCATATGGTCACTAACACCATTGCTCTTGTTGATGTTCCTTGTTGATGTTTACAGTACTTCCTTCACTAGCTATTCGTACACGCAAAATATACGTTGTAGCTTTAAAGATATTCTATTTAAAGATATAGTTCTATTTAGCGAAATGTTGTCAGTGTCCCAAGAACATTAAAGTGTATTCTGAGATTTATGGTGCTTTCAGACTTGTGCAACAAATAATCTTTTCAAAAGTCCTCTTTTTAAGGCTTGAAAATTAATGGTTAATTAATACATTTTGCTTCAGAGTATATATGCCTTTTTTTTACGGGATTTAGATAAACAACAGAAAGATTTAGTAGATCTGGGCTTGAAGTATAAAATGTCTGTGGCTCGATATGTGTAGGCCAGTTGTATGTGTAGCTGATGACATACACCTGTGGTATTCAACAATATTGGCAAAGTGTATGTCCATCCAAATAGTCTGCAGTAAATATTTTGGAGGCCTCTTTGCTTTTTCTCCAGCGTATGCTGCACTGCATGTTTTATTGGATCTGACCTCAGATAACTTCAGGTTCAGGACAGCTTCCCAGGAAGGAGCTGCTCCTCTCAGCCGCTCCTCTCGCTTGGGCTGGAAAGGAGCTCCAGTTCAAATACACAGAAATAATCACAGGGAGGGGGAAGCCAATGGATCAGTGCTGTCGTACCTGTGCAGCTCATTCCAATGTTTGCGGAGACTATGAGTACAAATAAGGCTTTGTGTAAATATGTCTGTGCAGTGGCAGCAAATTGTGTAGAAGCAGGTTTATTGAAGCATATTTGGTAACTGTGGTTTTGTATCTTTGGTAAATTGTGTTTTGACTTTACACTGAATCAGGTCTTAACTGAAGCTTTGAGCTTTATTTTCATTACTTCCCAGCAGGGCGGCACTGAGCGTGTGATGTGTGTGTGTGTGTGTGTGTGTGTGTGTGTGTGTGTGTGCAGGCTGCTGAAGACACGCTCTCTGGAGTGGTTCTACAGCAGTGTAAAGAGACGGTTTAAGAGGTTTGGCAGTGACAAGGTGCTGAAGATTCTGAACAGGAGGCTGACCTCACCATGGCATGACCAGGGAGGAACCTCAGGTGCAGACCTTCTACCATTACGCATGTTCATATAGTTCCTTTTATTTTGTACCCATCTTTAGGCACAGCTGGTATTTTTAATTGTTCATTTTGTGTACATTTAATAGCACACTATTGGTAACCATCAGATATTTTCCACTGAATTTTTAGACTTTGAAGTTGGTTTGGTATTACTGTCTATCAGTAATGGATCTAGGTCTGTGTCCAGGTTTCGGAGAGTACATTCTTATTAAGGAAGCAACTCACATGTGGCATAGAAACAGACACACCATTAAACGCTTAGAAATAATCCAGTTGTTTACACGTAGAGCCTCCTGCCGCTGTCCTATCAGTCTGGACGTGACATGTGGGCTGGTGTTTGGTTTGAGTGTGTATGTGCCTGTGTGTGTGTGTGTGCATCAGTTCATCTCTGGATTTGATTTTAAATAAATTTCAGAGAATTACTCAGGGGAAATATCAAAGTAGAGGGTTTTGTTTGTTTGTTTGTTTTACTAGAGTTTAATACCAATTCCTTTCCCAAATAAACACAAATACATAAACCATGAAAACCAATGTAATGGGAAGTAAAAAATAATGAAAGTAGCATTTCAGGGACTTAGCATATACAAAATGGTAAAATTATTAAATCTTTAGATCCTTATAAAGCAGTTATATAACAAGTACATGTCTTCATTTGTATAAATGCCACACAAATGTTAACATATACATTTGTACCAGCATTAGTATAAAGCTTCGTTTGTATATAGTCGATGTTGTGTAACCACATTTTTCAGGCTTGACATGTTGGGCAAAAGCATGAGGGGTTTATTCCCCATGTGATACTTAAACCTCATTTTCTGGTTCTTCAAGACTCGGTGAGTGCTTGAGCAGGACGATTCTGGTGGGCAGTTCTAACCCCGACGCCGGGGGCTTATGGCTCCATCCTACTAAGAATTACCCCTCCCCAATACAGAAGATTAAGGCCCTTTGTAGCCCTAGGCTATGAAACATTTGGGGCCCTTTTAAATGGAGGTTTTATATACACAATGTAGAAGCAATGACAGCATTATGAATAGGGTTAGATGCAGTAAAGTAGTACACCTACACTAATTCTGATGCACCTTTCTGAAAACAAACAAACAAACACATTTCCTAACCCTAACCCTACCTGATGAAAAGCTAAACAAAAAATGGAACCTAATAGTAAATGGACTTGATTTTGTATGGATGGAATAAATGGCCAAAAATTAAGAAGGCAAAGCAGGACTTTACTGTGCTTTTGTCACCTGGTGTTTGAGTTTGCATCTTTATATCCTGACGAACATGTGAGATTGGAAAGAGCAAGTTTTTTTTTCAAAGAGAAAGAGGTGGCAGCATCAGAGGTCAGAGGTCAACTGAACTTCATTATTTCTGTGGAGGCTAGCTGACACCTCAGGCAGGTCATGCAGGGCCAGACTGTGTCAGGCAGCATCCATCAAAAGGTATGTCCTCACACTGCTCTGAGAAAGAGAGAGAGAGAGAGACCCATAGGTCTCTGAGTGCACACATCCCAGATTGTGGTTCTGTCATGCTTTTTCAAGCTAAATGGTTTTGGAGTTTCTCCTGAGTTATAGCCACTGTCACTGATGTCAGGAAAGGCTTTTTTTGAATCAAGTGTTTTGTCTGGGCAAAAAACACTGATAAAAAATTAGGATTCATCATTAAAACCATTGTTAAAGTCAGTTACCTATCGGCTAAATTATTTTATCAAGCTATGTGCACACAGATTAAGGCAGAACAAAACATAATTATGTCTGTCAGAAACATGCCAGGAAACTAGGATGTGCTGCGTCTTCTGGTTTGGTGAAAATGGAAAATAATGAAATCATTGAAATGTCTATCAACAATAGAGTCCACGCTGTGAATCAGTGCTCAAGTCCTCAGTAATGAACTTATTCAATAGGCAATACTGCCTCTGTGTGTGTGTGTGTGTGTGTGTGTGTGTGTGTGTGTGTGTAATGTAGTAACTTTGTGTGAATCTTTAAATGAAAACAGAATGATGATAATGTGGATTTGTTCCTTGGAAAAAAAACACTTCTTTTTATTAACAAATTGCAGCTGCTTTTAGTTTGAATGCGATTACAAAAGGATACAACAGTGTCAGGAGCAAAGAACATGCAAAGAGGAAGAGAAGCAAACAGTCTCCGACAGAACAGTTTCTTGAAAGTAAGGAAAAACGAAACTGGCCATAAAAGGGCATTAATCAAAACTAAAACAAACGCACCGTTAACGACCTACAGCAGTCACACGAACACAAAGGCCTTAAATAAGGCGTAAGTACATAATGAAACCCAGGCAGTGAGACAAATGAGGCAGACACACATCACAGGGACAGGCATGGCCAACAATACAATAAATGAGTCGCAAGCACACAATCAAAACATAGACATAAGCCACGACCGTTTACAAGAGGCTGTGACACAGAGCACCTGTTACCTTATGACTAGTCGAACAGATAGAATAGCTTAGAAGATATTTCACTTTTTCTATCTTTGATGTTGAGCACCTGGTTGATGTTAAGATTCATTTTAGATGTATTTTTGATATATTTGGGTTGATGTGTATTTTAGCAGTCGTGCATGACAGTACACTGAGGTCCATGGAAAATCAGCAATGCAAAAGGTGTGTGTGGCGTGTGCAGGAGTGATTTTTTTGAATTCGTAACCTCGGCGCTCTCCTTATGTAGTGCCCGTAAACTTCAGAAGTTTGATGTTGTTGTCTTTTTAACAGGGGGGGGTACATGTGCAGAAAGTGCGGACAATGAAAGCAGTGTGTATGAGAGCGACTCGACGTTCTACAGGCATAGTGAAGGTTAGTGACATGGACCCATGTACCTGCGTTTGAGAACATGCTCAAGCCAGTGGGTCGGCAACGTAGCTCTCCGCCCCTTTCATTCCAGAGCACAGCATGGCGGACACCACCAGCGTGGCGCGGCGAGTGGCGGAGGAGGCCTTGGACGAGGCTATCACCAAGAGTGAGAGCCAGACACTCAATCAAGTACGTCTTGCACGCTAGCGATGCACATAGAACCCAGTACTTGTACTTGTTCTGAGGTGATTTCTGCCCAGCTATGGGCTGCTTGTGTTCTGTGAGGAGAGACTGTGTTAAATTAGACCCGTTATGTGCCTGATGGTGTTAGATTACACCTGTTATCAGTGTGATGGATGGATTTACTGTAAGGTAGGTGTGGAACTTCCACAATAATATGCTTTGCTGGATTAATGGTAAATCGTCAATCGATAAATCAAAAAACATCGGTTTATGATTCTAAGTATGACAGTTAAGTTTAAGATTATTTGTGATTATTTGTGAGCTATAAAAATGATTTTTTACCCTTCTAATTTTAGGAAATTAAGTCATTATTGTAAATGTTCTTCAGAAAACTGAGATAACTTGATCAGTAGACAACAACAGCTAACAATATCTTGATTGAGCCTAAAAGGAAATGCCAACATCTCAGTCCTTGTCAAGTGTAGATACCATTTGAAGCAGTCACCCAGAAGGAAGGCCAAGTTCAGCCCAGGTGCCACACTAGCTCAGGAGGACCAGGTTTTTGGACCCACGTCTTTTTCATGGATTACTGTTATCTGATTTTGGGTTCTGGATTTGTTTGATTCCCATCAAAGACTCTGCACCTGGTTCTGTAATTTTCTGTTTTACTGTTAATTCAGACAAACTACATTTTTTTTGTTAATAAAAGGCATTCGGTATGTATTTGGTATGTTGACTGAAACGAAGCTTTGGCATACAGTAAATCACGGGGGTTGATTACCCAGCATGCCAGCACTGCGTTGGGACTTCCACCAGACAGGGGGGAGACCAGATGGAAAGAGCACCTCTTGGTGTATTTCATTTCAGCCCCTATTTTATCACCCTGAAGGATGTCGTAAAGCAGTGCTCTCCTGTTTTTTTCCAAAGCAAAAGCTGAAGGAGGCTCAGTACTTGCAGGACAACAGAGGAGAGCTGGTAGAAGAGCTGACCACCGCCATTGTGCAGAGAGTGAGTAATGTGATGAACATCTGCAGTGATTATTCGTTCACCTATTGCAGGGTCACCAATCAGACCCGTTTAATGCTTGTGACTCCATTGTTCACCTTGTGGTTTTGTGAGCCATTTTCGCATTGTTTGCTACCTGGGTTTATGATGATGCCTCATTTGAACCCAGTCGCTTTTCCATTCAGATTATCCGCAGGAGGAGAGATACGCCCAAGACGCAACCAGACTGGCCATCTGAAGGAAACAGCGAGGCGAGCTCACCTTCTTCCCCCAGGGCTCGAATCCACAGCTCCCCGGGCTCCAGGGGCAGCCTCAGCACCTCCCTCTGGGTACGACAGCCTTACTCCTGCCCTCGTCAACAACCAGTGGAGCCTTACACCAGCCGTCCTAATAACACAGTGCTTTAGTCAGAAGGTTCAGAGCAATTCAGTAGAGCTTCGGCTCAATCGCTGGTCTTATTACACATGCCCCACTCTCCTCTCAGAGGTCACAGTCGGCGCTGGCTCTCCACACGGGGGATATCTCTGCGCAGGAGGGCAAAGCAAAGCAGGCACGTACATTTTCTCTGGACTGCACCCAGGGGCTCATGAAGGAAGGAGCCGCTGGCCCAGGCCTTCCCAGCTGGAAGAGTGTCGACCGGCTGGACAACTCCAGTAAGAGACCGATTATGTCCCGGATGGCCTGTGTCTGTAACTATTCATCCCTGCCACGTATATTTTAAGCTGATGTACAGAAAGAGCTGTCTTTAAAATGCATCTGAACAGTAGTGTGTTATTTAAGCTTAAAAAGACCATGGTGCTGAACTCATGGTGTGAGTGTGTGTGCGTGTCTGCGTGTGCATGTTTGTGTGTGTGCGCGTGTGTGCACGTGTCCGAAGGTGCATCAGTGCTGCAGAGTCCAGACGGTAACTGGATCACCATGCAGAGCACCCAGCTATCCCGTCCTAGCCTTCTGACCAAACGTAAGAGCCTGGCGTTCACGGCGCTGGAGGAGGAGTCTGGCACAGTCTCCGCCTACGACGCCCTGTGCTCCGACACAGAGCCAGACGCCGATGCAGCCTGGGCAGCCGCCCTGCTCCAGTTTCGCCACCGAGTGTCTTCCAACAACGCGCTTGACGACGTTCGGTCCACCAGCCCGCACTCGCCCTCAGAAACCCCCGCAGAGAAGAGCCAGACAGACTCGGACCAGGATGCGCATGTGCTTAGGCGTGACCACGAGCAGGACACTGTCCTAAAGAGGCCAGGACCTCGGCAGCACAGATGCTCCAGCGTTCTAGATGGGACAGGGAGCAGTGAGGAGGAGTCAGAGATCAGCAGAGCCAAGAGGACCCGGAGGAAGAGGAGAAGCCAGCGAGGCCACTCAGAGGAGGAAGGCTTCATCATGTCATCATCTGAAGTGAGAAACATCTCATACTGGATTTTTAGATTTTAACCTGTCTGTTATGTATTTTTGCATACTGAATCCCATAGATTTTTTATCTTCCCATATAATCGTTATGTATAGTATAGTAAAGCAGTACCAAGGAGACTGGATCTCCTCTATGCTGGCAGGGTTCTGCTGGACACTGAGGAGGGATGTTCCTGAGGCCACACATAAGCAAAATCCAAACACTGTACAATTTAATATGCCAGTTTCATTTTAAATGTAACAGCTATGTTATTTATGAATAAGTAATAAATGTAAAATTTAAACAAATAAAAATTATACTTGATAAAAAAAAAAAAAAAAATCTAAAAATGGATTCGCATTAAGTATGATGTAACGTTTCTGGGGCATTAGAGAAGGATCCATTCACAGGATAATGACATATATATTTATTGAAGCAGGCAAAAAATAGTCAATTACCGAAACAGGATCAGGAACCAGGTCAGAGAATAAGGAAAGGTACAAAAGGGGAAAAAAAACAGGCAACGAGTCAAAAAACCAAAGAAGGCAGCAGGAACAGGCAAAAAGGACAAAAACCAGGAACAAGCGAGTAGACAGATCAAAAACCAGAATAACCACAACAGCGCGAGCGCTCAGTATGCAAACAGGTTGGCAATAGTTTGGGGATCCTAATATAGGAGTGCTAATGACAGAACAAGGAACAGGTGAGAATGGAAATTTCCAGGAACCTAGAACTCTGGAGAGTGAGGCCTCTGGAGGCCGGATGGGGTACTGCCAGATCTGACACATGAAGTGTACTCTAAGGTCAGTGTTTTAGTACAAAAAAGTTACAGTTTTGTTGCCTAGGGATAAAAAAAGAAATATGCAAAGAAAAATAGTAAATCCTGAGAACATTTTCAAGTATTTCCAACTAACCCCATTTTCTTCTGCAGGACTGTAACAGGATGCTTCGGGACGTTTTGATGCACCATCGGCGTAACAAGCAAGCTGCCTCAGAGGTCATGAATGACCAGCATAGGCACGACACTTCAGACGGTGCCACCCCAGATGCCAGGGACTCCTGTGCCGTGACCCCTTCTGCACCTGAGGATCGTCTTCTGATTGGCTCCTCAGACCCACAGCTGACCAATCCATTCGAAGGAAAGATAGATGAAATGAAGGATGGCCTTGATAAAAAAATAGAGATGGAAGGAGAGGGAAATGCAAATAGAGAGAAGAAGAGACAAGGGGGAACAGATGCATTGTGGGATGTGGAGGTGGGGGACAAAATGGAACATGGGAAAGAGCATCACGAAGGCAAGAAACTTCTGGAGGTGAGGGAGAATGAAACAGAGCTGGTATGTCAGGAAGAGGAAACTCCTGACTGCTTGGGTCCTGAGGAAGGAAACACAGCTACACCAGCTGGAAACATTCACAAGAAGACACAAGGGTTAGACAGGGAGTCTGTGAATTCAGGAATGAGGAATGATCATTTTCATAACGAGATTATAGAAGAGACAACAAAGAAACAAAGTGGAACTAAAAGAGAGAAAACTGCAGGAATTCCACAGGAGAAGAGCTTAGATCAGGAGAGTGAATCAGCAGGAGGAACCAAGGAGCATGAGGAGAGCAAAGCAGACGGCGTCGGGTCAGAGGTACGGACCAGATCTCCTTCTGTCAAGGCCAGCTGGAGGAGGGAGAGAACCAGTGAGGAGGAGCAGATTGAGAACGCAGAGGCTGACGGACAAGCAGGCAGCCCTGAACGCGAGCAAGTCAAAGAACAAACCAGTGAGGTGGAAACACTGAAGGAGCAAAAAAGCCAGAGTGGTTTGAAGCTGGAGAAACAAGGGGAGGCGGCTGCAGAAGGAGGAGAGGAGGGAGACAAAAAAAAAATAGAGATGGACCAGATCTGGTCCATCCAGATCTGGCGAGAGGCTGAGAGGTGTGGGAACCGGGAGCATACAGCAGCGGCGGCATCTCCAGCCAAGAGTGAAGAAAACGAAAGAGTACTGAGAAGATGGAAGGAGACAGTCAAACACGGTTGTGATGACCTGAGTTCAACCAGAAGTGAGGAAAAGGATGCAGAATATGAGAGGATGATCGAGAGCATTGTCCAAACTTTAAATAACATGGAACGGGAGATCGAAGCAGACCTGCATGATATAAGATCGGATGCCACTGCCGAACAAGTAGATGAAGCTGAGGAAATCGGAGGAAAACAAAAAGAAGAACATGAAATGCCGCAGTTCGTTGAGATGGAGAGAAACGTCGAGATAAAACAAGACCACGAGGGTGTGAGTGTGGACAGACCATTCCAGGTGAGGGTCATGGGAAAGGAGCACAAACCTAATGGGGTTCTGACAACAGAAGAAAAGAGTTGCGTCATGAAAGCTGCGGAGTGCAAGGACCACACATTCAAGGAAAATCTGGACAGCGACCTCTCTGGTCAGGAGGAGTTTCTTACACCAGAGGAAATATACAAAGTAAGAGTTGTGCTGCATTGTCTTGATTGCAAACAACGATAGGCAGTTTATCCACCACTACCACTTTCGTCTTTCGTATGGTTAGAAAATGACCTGAAATTCCACTCTACTGCTGTGGAAGGAGATTCTGGCACCAACACATACAATTTTTGCTTTCAAATTTTAACATGAACTTTGAAGTATTTCTGCAGCGAAGGGCATACCAGGCTTGCCTTCTTTGACCTCATCTCCTATCAGTTCTTTGTTAACATGTGTAACACATCTGGTTTATTTTTTGTCCTGAGAAAGCTTGTGTTCAGCTATGTTTACTTAACCAGACATTACCGATCATCAAACCCTTATCGTGTGTGTGTGTGTGCGTGTGCATTTGTGTGCACGTGTGTTTATGTGTGTGTGTTCGCGCTTATGTGCACGCTTATATCTGTAGAAGTATTCTGCTGCATCACTGCGCAGTATTACCACCGAGGTGCTGAAGGTTCTGAACACCACAGAAGACCTCATCCGAGGCACCATGGGTGATGGGCTCAGCCAATCGGAGCCCCAGGACCGTCCCACCCTCCCTCCTGCGCAGAGCAAGAGGCTGGACGAGCAGCTCAGCCACTTAGAGGAGAATGTAGGAATCCGCTGTATAGTCCAGCTCCGCGACTGTCCCTCCGTATTTTGGCCCATTCCAACGTCATTTGCGTCTCGGCAGGTGTACGTGGCAGCGGGCGACACGTTCGGGCTGGAGGCGGAGCTCGAGGAGCTGGCGGAATGCGCCCGTGGCATCAGCGGAGACACCACCGAGGGCGAGCTCGCCCACTTGGAGGAGCAGGTGGCCTCAGCCGCAGCTCAGGTGCAGCAGGCTGAGATCCAGGTGTGCGCGGCCTGGGGACACGCTGCCCTTTTTGGGGGGGGAAGCATGCTCTCGCTGTTCCCTGCCTCGCACGTTTTCTGCGTTACAAACTACGTGGTAAATGGGGGCTGGCCGTTCGGTACGGAGCGGCAGTGTAAACGCGGGGTAGAAAAAATCTCCTTTTACCTCTCGACTTTGCTCTTTGTTCCTTCAGGTGACAGACATTGCAGCAAGAATCGCAGCCTTAAAAAACGCAGGTCTCAACGTAGCACCGCAGACACGGGTAACGAAGGTCAGAGCAAAAACCCAACGTACATAACCAGTGTTACAAGCGTTTGACACCTTCGTCCCTCGGGTGCATTGCACACATGCACCCAGATACACACTTGAGCGCAAACACACACACACACACACACACACACACACGGACACACACACACAGACACACACACACGCACACACACACATGCACTGAAGTAAATATCTCACCTTTACTGCAGCTGCAAACCATAGATTCATGTCGGCAGCACCGGCGAAGGCTACCAGCACCTCCAGTGAAAGGTAAGAACTGAGTCAAATGCACGTCTGAGTCAAAGTTCTTAGTGAGTCAAAGTACTCTCACACACATCCACTCTTCAAATAAACCTCAGAGGTCTAGTTATTCCTTTTGGTTGTAATTAGATATTGTATATATTTATATATATACAGTATGTCACAAACGTGAGTACACCACTCACATTTTTATAACATTGTATCTTTTCATTGGACAACACTGAAGATATGATACTTTGATACAATGTAAAGTATTCGGTGAACAGCTTGTACAACAGTGTAAATTTGCTGTGCCCTCAAAATAACTCAACACACAGCTATTAATGTCTGAAATGAAATGAAACTTCATTGGCAATGAAAGTGAGTACACCCATAAGTGAAAATGACCAAATTGTGTCCAATTGCCATTTTCCCTCCCTGGTGTCATGTGACTCGTTAGTGTTACAAGGTCTCAGGTGTGAATGGGGAGCAGGTGTGTTAAATTTGGTGTTATCACTCTCACACTCTCTCATGCTTGTCACTGGAAGTTCAACATGGCACCTCATGGCAAAGAACTCTGAGGATCAGAAAAAAAGAATGGTTGCTCTGAATAAAGACAGCCTGGGCTACAAGAAGATTGCCGACATCCTGAAGCTAAGTTACAGTATGGTGGCCAAGACCATACAGCGGCTTAACAGGACAGGTTCCACTCAGAACAGGGCCTCGCCATGGTCGACCAAAGAAGTTGAGTGCACGTGCTCAGCGTCATATCCAGCATCATATCTGGATTGTCCTGTGGTCTGATGAGACCAAGATAAACTTATTTGGTTCAGATGGTGTCAAGCGTGTGAGGAGTACAAAGTGTGTCTTGCCTACAGTCAAGCAGGGTGTGCCATGGTTTGGGGCTACATGAGTACTGCCGGCTGTGGGGAGCTACAGTTCATCTCCAGACCTAAATCCTATTGAGCATCTGTGGGGAGTTCCTCAAATGGACATTGGAAGAGCACAAGGTCTCTAATATCCACCAACTCCACGATGTCATGGAGGAGTGGAAGAGAACATTGTATCAAAGTGTCATATCTTCAGTGTTGTCCCGTGAAAATATCTAAAATATTTACAAAAATTCGAAGGTGTAATTCACTTTTGTGAAATACTGTACATGGTTCATGGTTCAGCCATTATGGGGTTAAACACCCAACAAGCAGAAACACGTGAGTAAAATTACAACTCTAGACTGAACCTGTCACTGGCTGCTGTGGGGCTTTTATTGCAGCTGTTTTTGTTTGTTTGTTTGTTTGTTTGTTTACACCTGCATGTCTGCTGTAACACCTGTCTGTAGAGAAAAAAGCCTAACGAGTGTCAGAGGTCAGGAAGCCTCACTGTTCACCTAAACCAGTTCCCTGCCCAGTTGTCCTGCATCTTCATGTCATGAGCAGCCGTACACTGCCAGGGCTGCCCGAGTCAAAGCCCTCTGCCACCGTCTGCCTTACCCCAACAGCCAAGGTCCTGGAGGGCATGGAGAAGACTCTCCCAACTGTGTTTACAGCTGATGAGTGATAAGAATTATGGAAAATTTGTTCATACCCAGTGGTTTATGTACCTGCCAATCTTGAGTGTAGTTAGATTGGAAAAGATTATCACAATCACATATTATCTCATGTTCCATGTTGCTTTGATTGGCAACTGAAAACAGTTATGATGTCAGTATCTTTGTTGTTATTGTTAATAAAATATAGTTATTTAGACAGAAAAAAAGACCAGGTCTAAAATCTATTTCGTGTATTTCAAATCGTGCATTTAATTGTCATTGTGTAGAACATCATGGGACAATAAATAAATTAATACTCACTAATTTACATATCAGCTGGACACACTGAAGGACTAGATGAAAGTGCTAATGCTTAAGCAGATTGATAACTCAGTTCCTTAACCTCTGGTTTAAGACCAGAAATAAAACACACTGATTATAAAACAAGTAGAAAAATATATTTAAAAAACATTCAGACTTGTCATTGTCATTTTTGCATTGTGAATATTTTTTTTGGTTGGTTGTTTTTTGGTTTTTTTTTTTATTTAAGATATTAGATTTGGTTGTTGTGGCATAATAGCAATGTTGGGAGTCATTTTCATGTTGATGAATCTCTAACTCAGAAGCTAAGAACAGCATATTCACACCATATCAAATGTATAATATCTTTCCTCTTATTAAGACAAGCTGTTATGTAGTGCAAAGAGAATATTGTGAAACCCCCTTCCACAACAACATATTTTTTTTCAAAATGCATAAATGTTATTTTCACTATTCAAATAATATTTAGTTTATTCGCATCCAGAGTTGTTAGCAGAATAAATAAAAGATTGTAGTAGTAGTGATAGTAGTTCAGAGGTATGTATCTGGTTGAAAGGCTCTCGAGGTGGGCATTGCTTGGTGTGATCGTCAACAGCGTTCAGTGAGGAGAAAACGCTCCCCCTGGTCGGGCACCACGAAAGCGTCCCTTTGGTCCGAGGGAAGAGAGCTCTCTCGTCTGTCTGAGAGGACAAAGCTCTCTTTAGGCTCCATTACCACGAACGCTTCTTTGTCGTGCGCAGTCCCCTCCACTTCCGCGTAAGATGGCCGGTCTGAACCTCTCCGGAATAGCATCGCCGGCCAGTGCCTGGGCCTCCTCTGATGGACCAAGATCACAGAAGAAATAACGCATGCCACCATGGGGAAACCTTTTAAAAAGTGAAACCATGAAAGCTAAAATGTATTCAGCTGTTGACAAAGCAAAAAGATGTAACTTCATTTTAAGAAAGACCCCCTACCTACTGGACTGTTGTTTGAGTTAATCCTGTATTTACTAGTCCTGCTTTTATTTCAAAATAACAAAACAAGGCTATCGCTCTCATTGACGGACCTCTATGAAGAAGATGCTGGCACTGGAGGTGGGGTGGTGGTACAGATAGAGGGCAGCCAACACGCCGACGACCACCAGCACCATGGCAACCAGGGCGGCCGCGAGCACGCCCGTCTGCCGGCCGCCTGCATGCTGCTCCTCGGGACTCTCTGTCTTTGCACCTGGGAGATGAAAGAACCACGTCAAGCAGGCCAACTGTGTTTAAACTCCTCCCACTTAGCACTTGCCCCTCCCACTTGATGCATGTCACCCTATTGAAAGACCCTCTACAGGAGCCAGCTATTAATTCAAATGTGGGCAAGTGTTTCAGTGACGCCTTTGCATACATTTTCAGTCAAATGTACAATCTTTGTGTCATCAGGTCAATACCCATTTCTTGCACATTCATACATTTCATGCTCAAAATTACAAACGAAATACATAAAACCTCATTCAATCTATTTAACAGCCTGTCATAACTTGCACACCAAACTGGAGGGTTTACAGGACTGGGCACTGTGAGCTATAAACTGGAGTTGTAAAGCACACTATGGCTTCCTGACACATTTACAGCTCAGCACAAATGGAGGAGAGGCGGAATGTATGAGCAAGACCTTATACACACTTTATGTACAGCTTGCGCTTCTGGTCTCAGCCTAGTGAAATATGCTGCCAGTACTCTCTCTCTCTCTCTACATATGCTAATTTTTATATATATAATTAGCATGTGCAGAGAGAGAGAAAGTACTGGCAGTGTTTTATATATATATAAATTTTTTTCAAACATGTTACAGAGGTAGGCAATCATACTGTTGGGAGTTTTGCCCAAGGACTCTTATTAATACAGCACAGAGCACTTACACAGACAAGGGATTGAGCACCAATCTCCCAAAGGGGGGAGGTGGCATTTACTCACAGTTACCCACAATTCCAACAATTAGCACACATTTCGCTCAGCCATCTTGCAGATAAACTTTCTCTGAGTTCATCCTTCCCACAGTTATCATCAAGGCTCAGTTACAGTCATGCTTGGCACTCACGTTCAGTGGAGGAGAAGGCAGCAGGGGGCGCTGGAGAGCGCACCGCGCTGCTGTTGTTGATCCAGACACCTGTGGTTCTGCGCGGCGGTGTACTGGCTACAAGCGGAGGTGTGCTGAGCGCAGTCCCTTCTTCCTTACTGACTGCAGGCGTAGCGGACGGAACGAGAGGCCGGGTTACGTTTACAGTCCGAGTGCAGTTCTGGCTCTTCACCTGGACGCACATCGAGATGCGATTTGCTCAAAACAAACGGTAGAAGATGACTGACGAGCGTGTGAAAGGGGTGACGATGGTTTCGTGATAAATTCATGCCAGTACCTCATCCAAGCAACCACTGTCCACCCAGTCCTGACGGTAGCGGTCGAAGCCACTGGAACATCTGCGCATCCAAACGCAAAAGAACGTTTCTCACACCTACACAAGCCACAGCTCCTACTTGGACACGGGCTCTGAGTTGTTGTGCTGCTCCCATTTGAATGTGACATTGTTTAACTAGTACAAACCACATGCCAGACGCCTCTCTGGAGACAGGCTTCACCATGACCAGACATTCCTCAAGATTAGCTTTTTTCTTTTGTCAAGCATCACTGTTGCATATAATAAATATATATATAAAATATTCTGAGATCAGACAGTATTATTTTGAAGCGTTGCAGTGTGGAACAATCTACTGGTGGTGATAAAAATCGACACGTTAAATTAGGTAATAAAATGATTTCTGTATGCAGGTCAGGTCTCCAAACTGATCTGCAACAAAGAAGTGCTGTAAATGAAGCACACGGTAAAAGGATACCTCTGAAGCCGGCGGCACCAGCTGCAGTTGAAGCCAATGTGGGTGGTAACACAGCTGAGGCAGCTGGAGAACAGCAGGCAGGCTAGCAGGGTGAGAAGAGCAGGAAACAGGGCCACTATTTAACACGTGGTCGTCAAAGAAGGGAGGGCAGCTCACAGTTTCCTTAAACAAACAGCCACACACGGCTAGGGTGAGAAAAACAGCCCCGGAGGGCAGAACGAGGGCGGGGGGGGGGGGATGCAGTCTTGGGCTCGTCTCGTTCTGCGAGACTCACTCGGCAGGGGCAGCATCTCCACAACAGTGGAGTTTGTAATCTTGGACTTTGAGAGCTCGACCCGATGGTATTCGTACATGGTCCTCCTTCGGATGTCTGTTTGCAAAAAGGACAAACGGAAGATTTTTGTTTGAATGAACAGAACGGATATTAGGCTCCACGTGTGTACACTGAAACATAAGAAATAAAAGCAAATATCCAAAGCCTTGATCTTTCATTAGAACTGAAAGCATCCAATCAGGGGCACCTCACCAGGAATCTGCTGAATCTTATGAAGCACCACAAACGCGTCCGAGAGGCCAACCTTTACAGGGTGATTCATCGAACTGATCTCACTGATATCAATCGGGATCTGAACAGCAACAGGAGAGAAGCATTAGCCGGACAATATACACCCATTCTTAGGTTAGCAATCGAAACACAGGAAGGCCAAACCTCTTTGTAAGCAAAGATGATCCTGCCACCACTGTGTAATGTAGCCTGAAAAGTGAAGCTACCCAGGTGTGAGCCGTCTTCCAGGTACACGTGGTCCCACTGTACTACAAGAGCTGTGCCTACGAAACAACAGAGCAACTTCAACCTCAACTTTAACCTTCTTTATCTGTCAGCCAAACAAACTTCAACAGCACACAGCTGAAAGGGTATGGATCAATATGGCAGTTGATATGTTTGGATTTCCATTATACCGTTGTCACGGTAAATGACGGTAGAGTTTGGGCAGATACTGGGGTCAAAGCAGGCCATGAGTGGAGCTATGTACTGGGTAGCCGTCAGCATCTTGTGGATCACATCTCCGGTGTAGAGGAAACCTGTATACAGATTTGGAGGTATTTGTTTATATATTTTTTAAATGAACGACGCCGATATATGTATTTAAGAGAATACTGAAAACTCACCACCAGTAGTGACAGTGATATCTTTAAGTACATGTCCATAGTAGGGAAACTCAAAGGATAAGTTCACTTTCTGTGAAAATGATCACTGAATTACCAAACATGGCTCTGAGACAAACTTTCCACGCTGAGCTAATAACTCAGGGACACACAATACTGGCAAAATCCTACACTACTGTCTGCAACTTTGATGACAGCCATAAAATGGACTATGAATCATTTAAAAGATAAACTCTGAAGAGCAGTAAAGCACCTACAGCACAACTTGACTGTTCTTTGTGTGTGTTTGTTTTCTTTTGCATACATTGAACCTTCTTACCATCAGGTATGTTACAGTTCTTGCTAAAATGTTGTAAATAAATAATTGTTAAACACTGAAGTTCTAAGTTAATTGACTCCATCCAGCAGAACCCCTCAACATTACTGCTTTTTCCCCAAAACATTTCTTTTTTAGATATACTTTTTTTTTTTTTTTGCAATAAGAACAGTTCATGCATTTTATTGTTTATGAGCTTCACTTCCCAGAGCGCTGTGCAGTCTTACCAAAGCTTGCCTGTGGCTGTTGGAAAGGACACCCTGAGCCTTTACCTTGTCCATGTCCTCGATGTTTACCCACAAGCCCTTGCCTGCAGTATCTGCAGGGCCGTAGATTTTGGTCACGTAGTACATATGATCCATGTCTTTCTGTTAAGCAAAGAGAAAAAACATATTAACAAAAAATTGGACGCAAACACAAAGCCTAAAAGCAGACACTGCCTGCCACTTTATTTACGAAAGGGTATCGACTATACCTCAGTCTGAGGGCTTTTTCCATGGCTGTTATTGGTCACTATTTCAGGAAATTTCTCAGAACCTTGTCTGACATGCTCGTGGTACTGTCTCGGCTCTGGTGCTTGGTTGGCCCGTGGGTGGCCCGGCTGTTTATAGGACAGCAGCTCCCTTTCCCCTCGATCTTTGGAGAGTCTGTGGTCCATGTCCACACGTGCCACCTCTGGAACCCCCTCAGAAGCTGCATTAGAAACTGATGATGAGAAAAGGGCTTCACAACCATATTCTACGTGTATCAATTTTAATTGAATTCATCTGACTGCTTCGCCATGTTTTAATGAAAGCACGTTTTAATCAGGTCTGTAGCTCAAAATTCATTGGCCACAACATCTGCTAGTTAGTGGTTAGTGGCCGTGAGTCAGAAACATGATCGGAGTGGCCAAAATCACGGGCCTAAAAAAAACACCTACAACCATTCTGGTAGCGACAGCGCGAGCACGGCGTTCTTTTCACAGGACTGAGTGAACCATTCTTGGCGTTCCACAGACTGGGCGCGTGGCGGGTGGGTCGGAGACAATGAAACGCAGCAACGATGTTTTCATGGGTTCATCGTTTTGTATGCTTATGTGTTCTCACACAAAATCCACACTGCGAGCTGTGAATATTCATTAGTAAGAACGACTCGCCTATAGTGTTAGAAAGGTGGCAATGTACAATTAAGAGTAGTTATGTTTTCTGCTGAGACTACCTGAGGAAACATTTCCAGCGGAAACAGTGAATAACTGTACAAACATCAATACCATCAGTTACCTCTTTCATATTAAAGCCATTTAATTGTCAAATAAACGGATAAATCCACATACGGCGGTAATAGTGATGAGTAGGCTACTGAGCGTTCAGTGTTCCAACTAACGCTTTTCGTTATCTGTTCTGAAAAGCGAAATATTAAAACTTTTTTTCCTGATACATCTTTAGAAATTTCTCTGAACAGACCCGAGGCAGAACGTGACGTCACGTGTGCGGATGTAAAGTAATTTTACCCCTGAACAGTGTACAGAACAGACGCACGTTCGTCTATTTTCTCGAATAAAAACGCACTTACCATTTCCTAGCAGTTCTTCAAAGGTGAACTTAAACTGAATCACCGTGCACACTCCGACAAAAACGCTGAATAATGTGATCACTTCCATATCCAAAGCGAGAGTCCAATAATCTGTTGCACGCAGAAGGTGAAACCACACGTATTAACTGCACCTGTTATGAGCGCCCGTTTCGGTAATCCACAGTTCCCCGTATCTTCAGAGTAAGTTGCTCAAAGGCCACGCATTAAACAGCGCATATGCAGTACAGAAGTGTTAACAGACTACGCTGCAAAACTGGTGTTTTTCTTTCCATTACAGATGTCGTTGCAGGTCAGGCAAAGAATGAGTGAGATGGATGCGTTAAGTGGGTGTGTAGTACTGTCCACAGAGCGGGTTTTCAGTTCAGAAAGAAGCATAAACTGTCGGATGTGTATATCAGAAAAGAACGTTTACATTTAAAAACGTTTACAGTCTGCCTAAAATGGTCAAATTTAGCTTAATACATAATTTTTGCTTTAGTGTCCACGTTCAGATTTGCTGAAAGTCCTGTGTCTCCTGTGTCACTCAGGAGTCCTCTTCCCAGCATGGATATCTGTGATGTTCTTATAGCCAGAAACACAATATATGTCTCGGAGACATTGTCTCCAGATCTGAGTGTGCAACTGCAGATGTAATATACGGAAGACACCTAAAGCTTCTTAAAATCAGATGTGCTCTAGGCCAAGCTCTGAGCTCAGTTGCTGTTCTTTGTAGTTGTGCAGTTTGTAAATGATTAGGCATTAGTGTATCTGTCATGGGTATGTGTGGAATACCAACCACAGTTAGTGTATCCGTCATGGGTATGTGTGGAATACCAACCACAGTGGCAGCACAAGATTCTACAGTGCTTTGGGATAAAAGTTTTTGCATATTCAAATGGAACCATGTACACCAGCACACCCAGTTCACTGTTCACTGACTTATTGTGACTGATGCAAGCATTTGGAACACATCATATGAGACATCTCCTGTGTTGTTGTAGTGTGTGCGTGGTGTGGGCATGGGTGTGTGTGTGAGATGGGGGTATGTGTGTTGGCTCACTAGCAAGGAAACTGCTTCCTGTGAAGAATGAGAGGATTAGGAGAGTGCGACATGTCTCATGTGGATGAGAGACCTGTAGCCGTGGAGGCAGGGCAGACTCCACTCAGAATGACGTCCGTTTTACACAGAGCTGTGTTCAGTATCAGCACAGGTCATCACAGAGCTATGTTCAGTACCAGCACAGGCCATCACATAGCTGTGTTCAGTAACAGCACAGGTCA
>JAOYMR010000015.1:10621536-10648709 GCA_025802075.1 Tenebrosternarchus preto | reverse complement strand
AGCACAGGTCATCACAGAGCTATGTTCAGTACCAGCACAGGCCATCACATAGCTGTGTTCAGTAACAGCACAGGTCATCACATAGTTGTTTTCAGTACCAGAACAGGTCATCACAGAAATGTACCATTTCTAGGCAGAAGCAGTCAAGTTCATTCTTTCCCCAAATTCCAGTCCTGGGGATGAATTGCAATGAAACTAGACCTCCCAGTCTTTCAGCTACAGCTGTAAATTATTCACAATGAGAGATTTTCTTCAATGTTTCCAATGTTTTTAAATGTTGAATGTTGTGGAAAATTGTCAGTAGTCTTCTTTGACTGCATGCTACATCAGATATATTAGATTATATATAAACTTAGAGGATTTTAAAAGACATAGATTTTAGAACTGTTATATACCCTTTGACCTCCTGAAATATCTGTCATCACGTCTTTGCAGGAGCATGAAAGGAATTATTGCACATAGAAAGACATCAGCGAGACAGATCACTGCTTTTGTATATAATTCAGTCATAATGCAGGAATTACAATGTGCAGAGAATTTCCAAATAATAATCACAGAGTAATGCAAAAGAACACAGCACTATTACAGACCACGATATCACCTCAGACCTCATCCCTCCCTTAAAAAAATCACAAATGTTTACCATTACCACAGTTAGGCACAATTACGTATTCTGTTAAGAATATTTGTTCTGAGATGTAGAATATAGTTTCTATCCTCAGTCGACAAATAGAGACACATCAGAAAAATGTAAATGAAAACGAGTAAACAAAAGAATCAGAACGGATAGTTGCTTGGAAATTGTGGAGTTATCATGTAGCACCCTGGAGATGTCGACCGGCTGTCTCTGGTTCTTCCCTTGAAACACAAGGTTTGTCAAGGTGACTCTTCTTCCTTCAAGACTCTGAATCCTGGTGGGAAAAAAAACATACACTTCAGTCGCACACCGCACATTTCCATTTCTGCTCTTTAAGGAAACGTCATTGAAACAAACCACAGTGGTGACTTGACTTTGCACTGGAAATGAATAAAAGATGAGCAAAATGCTTACTTGTAAATAACATTCGTCCAAACCAACATCCAAGCTTCTTCCCAGCATGTCATTTTCAACAAGAGATTCCCTGTAAATCGCAGAAAGAGTTCAAGGCCATTGTCCTCACCATTACGAAGAGCATCATCTGTGATCATCACTGTCACTAACCTATTTGGGTGTCTCCTCCGTAGCACATAGAGGGCAGCGCAAGCTGTGGCCATCACCAGCACTATCACTGATACTCCCACTCCTATTCCTACAACTTACATAGCAGGAAACAATTGCATGCATGTAGCTGGCGCTCGTTAAGTTTTTATAGCTGAATGGAATGAGACTATATCATACCATTGGCTTGGGCTCCTGCACTGAGGTGTTCTGGGTCACAAGCCCCCTGGGTAATGTGAATGTCATCAATTGCTACATCTCCACTAGACCCCTCACCCTTCTGATACTCAAAGACAAACTGTAACACAAAAGGGAATGTTACATGCTAAATGTTACCTGAATCTGTGCTGTGGGTGTGCTGATGTTAACAATATCAATAATATCAGTAATGTCTAAGGTTGGCACCCAGAATGGCTCTTTCTGATCAGTGTAGACTCTGCCTCTCCACCACATGTCCCCCTGATCTCCTGATTCTGTCCACATAAGACACCCAAGCTTTTCCCCACTGCTGTATATGGTCCTGAGAAAGAAAGAGAGAGAGAGAGAGAGAGAGAGAGGGAGAGAGAGACGGGGAGAGAGAGAGAGAGAGAGAGAGAGAGAGAGGGGGAGAGAGAGAGAGGGAGAGAGGGTGAGAGGGAGGGAGAGAGAGAGAGAGAGAGAGAGAGAGAGAGAGAGGGAGAGAAAACATCTTAATTGTATGCTTTAAATTCTGTTTTGCTTAATATTGCATTTATTTATTTATTTATTTACCTGTTATTGATGTATAATCTGAGAGTCCCTACCCTGTGGCCAAACATGTGATACCAGAATGTGAAGCACTGCCCCCTGCTGCCTGGGGGCAGTATTTCACTGAGCAGCAAGGCTCTGTCTCCCCACTGCCCTACAGAGCTGTCCACATATACATAGTGACCTACAGACACACCATCCACACACCATCATGACATCACAGCAGCAGCTACGGTTGTATTCACATGGTAAGAAAAATATCAAGTGGCCAGAATCGTACCCTGGGAGGAGTTGGTGGTGTGGTCCACACTGGGGCCTGTGCTGGGAGCACTGGAGTTCCCCTGATTTCGGAGCCAGTCTGCATCATCCTCTTCCAGCAGGTTGCTCCAGCTGCACATGTTCGCCTCAAAGTCACAGAGACCTTGGGAGGTGCACGAATGGGGGGAGACCAGTATGTCGTCCACGGCGATGGAGCCCTGTTCACCCCGGCCCATTATCCCCTCCACCACAACCTGCAAGACAGTCGTCTTACTGAACACACTCACAGAGGGACAGCAGCCCTACTGAACACACTCACAGAGGAGCATCACTCAGACGCTCTGGACTGGTGTTGCTAATGTCCATCTTGTTAATACGTGGCTATAATTATCACATGCTAATGTAATACCTTGTGATATTATTATTATGCCATACAGGTATAATGGCTTGCAGATGTAATTATCACATGCTGGTGTAATTTCTTATGTCTATAATTATAATATGCTGATGTAATAACTGGAAATTATTGTAACATACAGGTGTAATAACTTGTGGTTGGAATTATCACATGCTGATGCAGTAACTTGCAGAGCTGTTACACGTGGATGCGACAACCAGAGCTGCATTGGCTGCTTCTCCCCGTAAAGTTGGACTGGAACAATATGGCCTGTAATGGTGGAAGAGGAGCTGAAGAAGGCACTCACTCTGTAGTCTGACCTAGCATGGGCTAGTGGAGCCTGGGCAAACCTCCAGCACTGGCCCTGCTCTCCATCCAGGCTCAGCAGCAGAGAACGAGCTCCACCCGAGCTCTGCTGATACACGTTCAGGGTCCCCGTGCCCTGCCCACTCAGGTAATACCACAGATGAACGCACTGGCCACTTCCTGCCCATCAAACACAAGTCAGAAGGTAGAATGGTTACACATAGTGTTCTACAGTTGGATTGCTTGAGACATTCCCAAACATCTTAGAGGCAGTCTGACTGAAAAAACGCCGTGGGCAGAAGATCGCTCAGTTCCTGACAGTACCTGTGGTGAAGAGAGGGGAGCTCATCCTGGCACTGCGGCCTGGCAGGTGGGCGGAACCTGAGCTCATGTAGTAGTAATGGCCGCTTCCTGTGTTGGTCGTGTGGTCGGAGCTTGGTTTGGGGTCCAGGACGGCATCGTGTCCCGGCCCCCTAAACCAGCCAAACCCATCATCAACCTGCCATGTCCAGCCACAGCTTCCCCCCTCAAAGTCACAATAGCCCTCTAAAACGAAAACGCTATGTTTTAGGGAGCAAATATATCCATGAATATACAATTTATAATCTTTATAGACATACAATGTAACATGATATGCATATTGTACAGATTAAATACATAACATATTTAACATTGGCTGACATTTGCACATTCATGCTGCATTAATCTTTCGGCTGAACTGTCCCACATATCAGTTTATCAGAGACTCAAGCTGTGTATAATTATAGTGACTTTGACATACACCAGTTGCTCCTTATATATGACTTCTTAAATATGACTGATCCTGGACCTGAAGCATCTAGACTGGTGATGTTACTTCTAGGCCAAGACTTATACTCCTGGGAGGTACCTGGGAGGACACAAGCTCCTTCAGTAAACGATAAATCGTCTATAGCAATATCTCCAGCCTCTCCACCTACTGAGGCCTCTATCAGTATCTGATGAACTTCCTGTAGGGTCAAATGGCTCTGGACCATCTGCCATTCATTGCCCTGAGACCCCGACCTCTGCCACACCTTAAAAGGAAAGATCACAACTTTTTCTTCATCACTGTCAATCATCACTGTTGTTGGAATAAAAACAGTCACAACGGTGGTTGCGTTCTTACCACTTTTGACTCCCTAGAGCCAGCAATCAGTAGAAGCATTTTTAGTGATCCCACTGTTGCCCCAAACATGTGGTACCAGAATGTAAGACAGTACCCCTTCTCTCCAGGAGGGGGTAGCAGAGGAGACTTCAACTGAGCTACATCGTTCTTCTTAGGACTTGAGCTTTCAACATACAGATAATACCCTGCAAAGCAGCAGAGTACTGAGACTACAGAGGATGAGGAACAGCTGACAGAGAAAAACGTGTGGATGTCTGAGAGGCAACTGACGTCGCCGCTGAACGTACCTCCGCCTCCCCTGCGATCGCCTGCAGGGCCGGTGTTGGCCGTGCTGGTCGGCCCAGTGTGCCTCAGCCAGTCCGTGTTCTCGGTTCTACCCTGCATCCACCCACATAGGTGCTCCTCAAAAGAGCAGTCAGCCGCAGAAAGAGCTATCGCAGAACAACAGCCCTATCATTAACAATGACTCACTTTGGCTTGCTTAACTAAATTTCTTGTAACAACCCTGTAACAACCCTGTAACAACCTGTAACAAATTTCCTGTTGTATTAGAAAAAATTTGGTTATGAAACAGAATTTTAAATAAACGTGCGTTTAATTAAACCGAAACTTTTAAAGCAGAAGAAAAACAAGCTTCCCACTAAAACATGAAGCATTATTTGTGTTCAAGTTTTCTGTATGGTATGAAGTCTATATGGTAAAATGCCTAAGCAATCCAGCTCAGTCCTCCCTTCAAAGCTACTGTTCCTTCCTCTCTCTCTTTCATGCACAGACACGGAACAAATCTGGACTTTGAGCCCCACCTGGTGGCTGGTATGAGATCTCACAGTTCAGGAAGGAGATGTCATCCAGAGCAAAAGACCTCTGGAATGAGGTGTACTTACTACTGAAAACAATCTGAGAAGACAAGACACAGTGACACGGAAATACAATGCATGGACAGACAGATCTGACATTTGTACATATAACCAGTCTTTCTGTGCACTTATTAAACATCAAACATATATTAAACATTCTGAGCAACAATAACACATTAAAAATGCTAATAAGACACATACCCATAACCCCCACACACATACACACAAACACACACCCTGTATCTCTGCTGTTGGTTCCCAAGGGCCAGGTGCTCCAAGCTCCACTGAGCTGTGGTGATTTGGGATCGTGTCCAAAGAGGAGTCCTTTTCCCCTCTCCATCCTGCAGGAGCACACTAAGACCACCTGTTTCTGCTCCACCCTCTCCTCCACCTCCTCCTCCACCCAGGTGGAAATGAAACCTGAGCACAGTTACAACAGGAGTCTCAGAGGTTTATGGCCACATTTTCTTTGTGTTCTCTTCCATGCTAAAATGCAACCACTGTGTTAAAATAAGTCTGTCCAGTCTTGGTTACTCACAGTAACTGGCAGTAGGGGGAGCTGGATGGCAGTTCTGGGCTCTGAAACAGTGCCTCGCTCTCAGATGACACAGAAGTGAAATTCACATACATGTAGTGACCTAAGAAGAAGAAATGATGATGGTGTTTCTAAGTACATCTGAGCATGAAAAAAACAGTAAATGTTCTACAAAAATTATATTTTATGTCAAATTATATTTGATTTGATGATAAATATATTTGATTTGAAACACATCAATAATTAAATTGATTTGTGTTTCACGTGTGTGTATGTGTGTTTGTTGCATTACCTGTTCCTGAGGTGTGGTCAGTAGAAGGTTCTGTATTGATAGTAGCTTTCAATCTCTGCCATGTGTTATTGTTCTGACTAACATCACTCCAGCTGCAAAGTCCATACTCAAACGTACACGGTCCTGGGGTTATACAATCCGCATAGGAAAACAGAACACAGGGCCTCTTATACAATCTCTCACCCATTCATCTTACTGCTGACAATAACCGTATTTTTTCAAAATTACTGAGATCACATGAAACCGTCTTACCGCAGGTCTCCTCATCTTCCCCCAGGGGGCACTCTAGGCTGTAGTCACACTGAGTACTGGCAGCAATGCACTTCAGGTCCTCTGACCTCCAGCAATGAAATTCATCCTCCTGACCAAAACAATCACCATTACCACACTGTTTCTGTATAGAACTGGAGCAGGTTAGCTCAGGCTGAGAAATTGTGGGCGTGTTGGATTGGTTACACCCAGAGACATAAGTTGGGTATTTCAACCTGAGAGTCTCACCCTGCAGGGGTGGCCGGTTGGTGTGTGCGTTGCTGTGGGTGCAGAGGATGTGGAGGATGTGGCTATGGGCGGGGCTGTGTTTGGTGTGATTGGCAGCTGGCTGTTGTCAGGGTCATGTGCACAGTTTGGTGAGAAGGAGACATCATCCACAGCTACATAATCTTCTGGGCTCTCGCCACTACCAACAAACTGGAACACGATCTACAAACACAACCTCACATTTAGGACCACCAGTACATTTGAAAGTTTTTCAGTAACAAGACAAACTTCTGTTTTGGGGAGAAAAGGATCCAACAGAGCCAATAAAAGTGTGGGCACACCTTGGTCTTAACTGGGGAGGTGAAAGTAACCTCTGCCCTATGCCAGTGGAATCCAGGTGTGATGCCCTGCCTCCAAAGAATGACATCATCACCCTCGCTGCGGCTCGTCCGCAGCCGAGTGGTCAGCATGCCGTTGTTACCATGGGAATAATGGTAGAAACGCACCTGCAAAATAATCTTGATGAAATAAAAGGGAACCAAGCCATGTGACTGGCCATTTGACCATCTCATACAGTGAAGTAGTGATGTGGGTGTGGCCTGGTCAAGTTTGAGGTCCGAGGACTGAGGTTGTGTTCTGCCTGAGACTCACGGTGCACTGAGAGCTTGGGAGAAGAGTGCTGGAGATGATCTCTGCTGTGTGGTTGCTTGACTGCAGATGAGCAGGGCTAATGTAACCACCTGAAACATGCCACATTTAAAAAAGGGATGAACTCTTCCCAATATAGGCAAAACCTGCAGGTACACAGTGTTAAATTAGCTCCAACTGTAGTTTTGCATCCAACTACAATTACAGTACATAAACACTGTAAGTATTTAACATTTAACATTTGGGTTTGAGTGTGAGGAGATATGACACTTAGAAGCACTGTAGTTAAACTAGTTTCTTCAGTTCAGGACTATAGGACTGTATTTGCAAACATTCCTAAGTAAAACCATCACATACCAGCATCTGTGTTGCGGGTGTGGTCTCTGGGCGGTCCATGAGATGGCCATGCCCACTCTCCTTTCTGTAGGCTCCACCCAGCCTGTGCATCGCTGGTCTCCCACGAGCACATGCCCTGCTCAAAACTGCAGCTCTGCTTATAACCTAAAGCATCTGACCAGGTACAAACAAAGCACTGAGCACACACACCTTTCTCTAAGTAGCACCTAAATCACACAGCCCGTGGGACTGAAACTGGTGATCAGCACTGGGCCTCTTACCACACTGTGTTTCATCACTTCCATCTCCGCAGTCATCGCTGAAATCACACACTCTGCTCAGCTCCACACAAGCGCGGTTGGAGCATGTGAACATGGCCTCCACACATGACTCCTGAGGTTCTGAATGTCCAAAAGAACCATGATAGATAACTGGGTGGATGAACTTCCATCACCCTCACCCCCATTCTAAAGGATGCTGAGCTGCAGAGACCCTGGCAGAAAGCTACATAGCCAAAGGTGTTTGATTCCCATATAGGTTTCATCTATAACATCTTCTTTGTACCTGGAAGAGAGCAATTCAGGAAGGCGATGTCGTCTACAGCGATGTCCCCGAGCTCACTAAATGTTCTGGTGGCTTCAAAGAAGATGTTGAAAGGCTGGTGAGTGCGACCCAACAGAACATCGGCTCGAAGCCACCTGTCGCCATGGTCACCAGAGTCCCACCAGAGAAGCGTTCTTCTCTGGCCTTTCTGGAGAAACACTTTAATTTCCCCAATTCCTACAGACAACATGCAAACACAATGAAGACCCAAATCCACTATTAAGGTGGACAAGGTTCAACAACACAGGGTTTGAACACCAACACTACTGTCAAGTCGCATACCTAAAATATACATAAAAATGGCATTTTAAAATTTACAAAGCACATGTAACAGAGGTCGAAGGTGCTGTACCAAGACAACAATTTTGTAGAAATGACATGTAAACTACATATACGACAACAACATACAAGACACAGACATGAAGGATACAGACCACTTTACATACATGAAAGCATTTTTCTTCAGCTAAGACATGTCAAACAGTCAAAAATAACTGATGTCTAGACATATTTTGCACACTTTCATGATGCAGTTCTAGATGGCATGTGTGTTTTATCTCACCCAATGGTGTTCACCTCACCCTGTCCGTACATGTGGTGGTAGAACTCCAGCGCACAGTCCACACTGGCTTGCCACATGGTGGCGCTCTGCAGGGCTGCGTAGCTGTTCTGATCACCGAGGCTGGCTTCCACTGCCATGTACCAGCCTATCAGCACCAGAGTATCAGGGTGAGACCCGCCCACAGCACTGCAAATGATCTGACTGGGCCAAGTTATGTTGAGATACGTACATATACAGCAGGTGGAGAAAATGGCAGGAATACTTATCAATATGGTAATGTCATGAACATAATAAAGAGTAAGAACACCCTAAAACTTCAGTCAATGTGCACTGTGTGTGTGTGTGTGTGTGTGTGTGTGTGTGTGTGTGTATGAGTGTGTGTGTGTCTTACCCAGCTCTGTGCCGGTGGTATGGTCCACTGAAGGTCCAGTGTTAGCGGTGGCTGTTCCATTGCTGTCCCGCTGCCATGCAAACTGGCCCACACTCACATCCTCCCAGCCACAGCTGTCCCTGTCAAACTGGCACCCAACAAACACACCCACCACAGTCTCCTCTGCGCTGGCCACAGGGCAACAGAGAAGTGATAATGTGAGGGTTTGTGGGGGGTAACATCCGTTGAGTTACTGTATATCAATAAACTGAGAAATGAGAAATGTGTCTTGCCTTTACACGGTCCTTTTATAACTGTTATATCATCCACAGCAATAAATCCTCCATTTCCAGACTCCGCCTCTAGAAGAATCTGGAAAAAGCGAATTTGAAATGATGACGTTTTTAAATTGCAGTTAATGACTACATGCACAAATATTTGCTAATGTGATACACAAGGTTTAGTGTACAGGCAGAAACCAATAGATCTGAGAGTCTGACTTCACCTGATAGGCTTTGGTGTGAGAGACTACGGTAGAGAAGTTTCTCCAGCTGTGTCCAGATGCTTTTATTTCAAATATCAGCTCTCGATCTGCGTTCCCTGCATCCAGAAACACTCGCAATGCCCCCGAATCACTGTAAGGACGACCCATCCAACGTGACATCAGCCAGCAACATCCATGTCTCCAGCTGGACACGGCAGTAAAGACATGTTTTGTTCTCACCTGTCATTCATGTGGTACCAGAAGGAGAGACAGGAAGGAGTGGTATGGAGGATCCGCTCTGAGATGAGCAGAGATGTGCTGGCATGCTCTGTGCTGCCTGGCTGAGATGGGCTCAGCATAAACCTTCCTGGGTGACAAATTAAAAATTTGCTATAAATATATATTAATTTTTTTTGTTTGTTTATTTATCAGGTGCAAGGTACCTCGTGGATCTGGCCTGTACATTTATTTACAGCAATTAGTAATTAGTAGGTATTTAGTAAATAAAAGATTCTCAAAAAAGGAATGTGAGTGATGCTTCATATTAGTGACACTGTGGTACTGTGGTCCAGTGGAATCTGACCTTATGCACGTGTTTTTTTTAGAATGATTTATTTCAAACAAAATCAATATTCAGAAGTTCAGTCTTGACGGCGATCAAGAATGTTGTGGCTTTGTCTTCACCATCTGCGGTGTGTGTAGCCTGATCCACCAGAGTGCCGAGAGAGCGGGCGTCTGAATGAACCCAGTCACGGTCGTCCCAGTCTCGGTTAGCAGCGTTCACCCATGTGCATGAACCTGACTCGAAGTCACAGCTGCCCGTGGAGACGCATGCTCCGCCCCTTACTGACACATCATCCAGAAGAATGAACGACTCCTGGGCGGGGCTTATCTCTGCTCTGAAAGCCACCTATGTGTAAACACAAAAGACAAAGTTTCATGTTTCTGAAAAACAAACAAACAAAAAAACTTTAGGAGAAAAGTATGAACATGTTTCATTTGTTTCTTGTGATTACAGCATACTGCATATAGCAGAAAAATGTTAAAGGTTTTGTTCGTGAAGAAAAAGCAGGGTTTAGAGAACTCACCCTGAATTTCAATGGAGAAGAAACAGTGACCTGTGCCACATCCCAGCCAGTAGAGAGCGCACCAGTGAGAGTCCACAGACCAGGACCCAGCTCCCCATTCAGATAAACATGCACTGAGAGAGAGTCGGCCGAGGTAGCAGAAAGCCAATACCTCCACAAAGAGCACAAAGGGCACTGTTGTTTTGTGAATTTCAGTACATGTTTGAATGGTAATGCATAAGAAAGATGTCTATGGTGTGATAATTCTGTGACATTCCCTTTGAAATCTGAAAATTTCATGGGCTGGAGAATCTGTTTTGTCTTACCAGAACTGCAGGCAGGACTCAGTAGTTGCATCATACTCTGGTGTTAACAACAGTGTGGTCTCTGAGTTTTGAAGCTCGTTTCCAAAAACAGCCATAAAATGACCTTTTCAGGACATAAAAAAAAAAAAAAAAACCCATCAACATTTGAAACACAATTTCTAGGAGACATTCGGCACATTTACCATTTTCTGTGAACCTCAGAGGTTTTAACTAGTGACTAAGCACATGGAGGACCTCACCCTGCCGAGTGCGGTAGGTGTGGTCGATGTAGCCGATGCTGCCATCCACACGGAGCCAGTGAGCTGTGTTTGTGACGCCCTGCTCAAAGCCGCACAGTGAGGCGTCTTCAAAGCCACACGGGTCTGCACACAGAGGCACACGATCCCACACTCGACTCAATATGTCAGCATTTATTACATTTCTTAAATGCCACATGAACTTCAGCTGAGGGATTTGAGAAAACTTTCCTGGGCATTTATTAAAACTATAACACACTAAGGCTTTGTTTTCATCACAAGCCATATTGGTCGATTCCAATTTTCTGCTCAAACTGGATTTGCCTATATTGTCTGTTCACATTCATAATTGCAAGTGATCTGTATCTGTGTTAATGTGAACACAACGCACTTCTGAAATTGCACATCAATACATTTTTGCACAAGTCACCTGAAAAAATGTCATATTTGTGAGATGACTCAAGGTATTAAAACCACAATTAATGACCATTACTGAAATCCTTTATGTAAAACACTAATGGAAGCCTAGGGGCCATTACTGAAATCCTTTAGTTAACATTCATAAGAAATATGAGCTTTTGGGGAATGCTTTCAGGAATTCTTGAGTCAAAGAATGACTTACTGTGATCTGCACAGACACCTGAGGTTACTGTCACATCGTCAATGGCGATAAACCCACTGCTTTTGGAATTTCTGCTTCCAGAGAATTTAACCTGCAAAAGTAACAGGTAACAGGGTGTCTTCAGATCAGTGTATAAGTGAGCACCATGAGTCTCACCAAACGTCAGTTAGAGCGTCTTCCCTTACTCTCTGCATGTCCGCCATGTTGACTGTGACCTGAGTCTTCAACCACTCAGCAGCGTCTGTACCTTTTTTAGTCCATGTGATAGTTTCCGTTGTTTTCTGGGATACAGATATTTAAAAGAATACTTTCACTTCTAAACAATTAACTGCTCCAGCTCCAAGGTCCCACCAGCAGATCAAATATCTCTATTCTCATGCTACCTCTAACCCTAGAGCTGTAATCATTTAAATTTGAGCTACATTTCTGTATTGTTTTATACAGCAATATTGTAATATTTCACTATTACTAAGTTTAGTAATTATTAATAATCTGTTTTAATATGAACAACTAAATAACAAGTCTAGAGTTTAGACACAAAGCGTTAGAAAAACGGAGAAAATAAAGGTACACTGGACTTTAAATTAATTAACCAGCATGAATTAACTAAAGGTCATTATAATAAATAAAATAAATAAAAAGAGAAAATCCTGATATGTTTGTATACCGTCTCAACCAGGAGGTCCAAGTTTGCCACTGATGTTCCTGACATGTAATACCAGAATCCAACACAGATGCTATCAGCTTGTATAGTCACAGGAGCGGAAATAACTGCAGTCTCTCCATCTTTGCCTCCAGACATATCTACAAGCATGTAGAACCCTAGGAGATGTATGCAAAGTTATGAATAGTTACGATTTAGGATTTATAGCCTTGCAGCTGCTGAATGAAAATGTGACATGCATGATATAGCTCATTTTTAAGTTACCATGGTAATTTCCAATGGTGTGGTCATATAGAGGTCCCTTGGTGCTTGTGTCTACCTGCAGACCTCTTTGATGAGTCCAGTCACACCCGTTCCCAGTTTCTTGGACCCAGTCACACAGTCCTGACCAATGGAAATCTGTCTTACTGTGGTGTTGGATTATGCTGAATTTAATAAGTGTTCATTCTCTTTACTGCTTGGTTGACTTTGATTTATTATAACACTGTTCAAGTGGAACAGATAACAAAACCGATGCGTTTCTCCAGAAAGGAGAGAATTATATCAGCTTTCCTCCTTGTAACTTCACTTCTAATAAATAACATATGGTTTTCAGTTCAATTTAGATTTCATACAGGCCTGGTTTGGTATGTTTATTGTAACTGGTAGTGATTCCATAAATGCTGCTCACCTTGCTCAAAGCTGCAGTCCATGGAGGACAGAGGTGGGGAGGTGGGTGGTGTGGTGAGGGTGGGGGTGGTGCTGGTGGGGATCAGGTCAGAGCACCTTACGTTCTCCCTGATGTAGACGTCGTCCACGGCAATAACTCCATTATGTATGGGCGGTCGCTTGCCCTCAAACACGATCTGTGAATAATTGACCACAGCGGGTATTCAGGAACCGGCTCACGATCCGAGGAGCTGCGGCGTGTTGTTTGTGTTTGACGGGTAACTGCATGTGTTTAGGGAGGAGTGAACCTGATATTGTTCAGATGTCCCATAATCCAGAGTGACTTGGTGCCACACGTTTCCCTGAGCCCCGGTCTGATTCCAGAGAGGTCGAAGAGTACCCGTCTCATTCACATACACGGATAGGGTCAGCTTATCTGCAATAACAAAGAACATAACCTCACATTTACAGCCATCTCAAGACCCTGCGTAAATGAGACTGCAGAAGTAGAGGGAGGCCTGTGGAATTCACTGAAATAAGACCAAGTTGTTACATTAGCACACTCAAGCACAACGCATCGTCAATTCACACTGTGTCTTTTATATTAACCAACCAGTGGAGGTGTGAAAAGTGGCTCACTTACCCACATGATCCCACATGTTCATGAAGTACCAGAACTGCAGACATCCACGTGACCCTGGCTGCAGTATCTCACTCAGCAGATGGCCAACCCACTCCACTAAATCGGGTTTTGGGTTGAACAACATGTAGTGCCCTGGGAAGCAGAAAAAGTAGCTCTGTCAGAGTCCAAGAGAGCGCTAAAACAGAACCAGCAAACTACATGTAACAAATATCTATAGGCATAGTTGTGGACAAAAATACTACACTGCCATTACAGTGCAATAATACTGCAGCATATTGTGATTGAAGTATGTTTTGTAATATATTAAAATGCATTGATGAACCTTTGATGTAACTTGGTTATAGCCTGGCAATCATTCTTTTGATTAATTATGATTATTGTTCTGTGAAAATGCTGTAGTAACTATAAAGATTAGTGGAATATCTCAGATTAGTCACAATGCTTGCAGTACTCAGTAAAATGTTTGTGACATGTGAGAGCGCTTCTTTTCATATCACTACCTTCTGTGATATCAGTATCACAAAGGCCAATACTGCAGTAACTACTAATAAATGATACATTGTGCAACCCCAGGCAATACCAGAAGAAGACCAGAAAAAAGACTTTACCCAGGGCAGAATTGGTGGTGTGGTCCACCTTTGGGCCGAACCTGTCAGCACTGCCTCCAGACTTCCAGTCCCAGGACACAATGTTGCCACTGGGAGCACTAGGAGCACTGGTCATCCAGCCACATGGGTCCAGTTCAAAGTCACACAGTCCTAAGGAAGGCACACAGAAATTAACATATGGTCAAAGTAGCACCATGTCACAATGAAGGAATATTCCGGAGCTTTTCAACCTCTTCCTGCTGCATATGTAGTGTGTGACACAGACATATTTTCATAATAAAGCAAAGTCTCCATCTCCCACTGGAAATAGAAATACAACAATAGGTAACTAATAATAAAGTTGTAACTTGGATGTGAAAACTTGGTTTTGGATGTGAAACTGGAGCTCCTACCCTGAGGTGGACAGGGACCATTTAGGACCGTGAGATCATCGATGGCAATGTCCTTAACCTGGCCATCTCCAACCACTGCTTCAAACACGATCTGGCAAAATAACCACACAATCTATGAGACACATGCTGCCTGCTGGTCCTGAAATAAGGGTAAGTATACATAATATGATTTGCAAAGTTCTTTTTATGGCAGGACTGTATGCTAACGTAACTCCTTGGATATTACTGCTCTGCTGCTCACAAAAAGTACGTTTGAACTTGTTCGTCAATTTCTAACTGATAAGTGTTGCAGATTCAGATACAACAACCAGGATTTTACTGTCTACATTTCCTGCGTGTCTATTAACTTTACAATGTGCAGAAATTACCTTCCTTCCTTCCTCAGGAAACATTTCATATTGGCCATATAAACATGAGGATGCGTGTATAATTATTTTATTATTCATTCACCTTTGGAACAGCAGAGTTCATTTGAAAATGAGTGCAAGATAACGATATCACACACATCCGTACAAACAATGATAACAAGAAATCAGGAAAGATTAAGAAGCCTTTAGAAATAAACCCCAAAACAAACGTCCCAAAACATGAGAGAGTGTTGTAAAGTGCCACATGCTCCATCTTAAGACATGCTCAAAGCATTGTGGTTTTTTTTTTAAAACATTTTTTCGACTTTGACTGTTGTGATACTCCTGCCTCACCTGGTATGGTGCGTGAGGACTGAGTGCGGTGGCCCAGCCGTGTCTCCACATCGCCCCCTGCTGTCCGCCGTAACTCCAGACAGTGATGCGGAGGTCTTCGCCATCCTGCGACCACTGCTGGTGCACGCTGAGCGTCCCCGTGTCCGTCCCGGCCATGTGGTAGAAGAATGTCCAGCACTCGCCGTCCACCGGCGTCGGCCTGTTCACCGCCATCGCCATGCCGATGCGGCTATTTGGGGGGTTCAGCCACATCTGTGCGCTCAGGTAGTAACCTTAGAACAGCGGACATGAAGTATGAGCCCTCAGTCGTTACTCAGAACAGCTTAAACACCTTCATAAGACATTTATAAGACAGACTATAAATGAAATGGATGAAGATTCGACGAAGAATACATAGATGTGTTTAGAAGAAAAAAAATTGTCTTGATCATGATTTTTTTATTTCCTACACAAAAATGAGTTCCCTGTGGGGTAACATTGATCTCTCACTCCTTCAACTACATGTCACATGGTCCATGTTCTCCCTGAATAATTCACAGCTGTAACGGAATAATGTTCATCTAGATTAATAAGTAAATAATAGACCTGATGTTCCTGTCACTGTATGTGATGTGTGCATGCAGTCTGGCCTCTCACCATGCTCTGTGCCCAGGGTGTGGTCCACGGCCGAGCTGCCGGAGGCTGACGTTTGCTGGCCCGTGGTCCTGATCCAGGGGGCGTCAGCTGCTGGGTCGGGCAGGAAGCCACACAGCGAGCTCTCGAACGAGCACTCGCTCTCGGCTGGGCACGAGCCACCCACGCTGTCCCTAACCTGCACATCGTCAATGGCGACGCTGCTGTCTGCAGTCCCCAAGACAGCCTCAAAGATAAACTGTATCACACACACATATACACATGCACAGTGTTAATATTTAAATATTTACCATACCATACCATACCACCTTTATTTATAAAGCACTTTCAAACAACAACAGCTGACACAAAGTGCTGTACAAAATAGAAAAAAGTAAACAGATCAGTAGATAATTTAAAAATGATTAAGAAAGCAACACAATAAGATAACAATAAGTAACAATAGACCAACATTAACAGCGTACCACTAAGTTTCGCTAGGTTTGAAAGCCAAGGAAAACAGGTGGGTTTTAAGCCGGACTTTAAAAATGGAAAGTGAATATTTACATAATATCTCTTGATTAAGATCACATGTATATAGTGTTAGGTCCAGTACCTGTACAGGGTAGTCTCTGACAGCAAAGCTGAGGTATGCAAACCGCCATTTGTCGCCTTGAGTCCCTGTCCGTATCCATTCCACTGTCTCAGTCCCTTCGGCATTCTTAGAGATGAATCGGAGGGAGGCTGGAAAACCTGCCGAAAATTGCCTTTTACATCATGAAGGTTTTCCCACCTTGTCAGGACTGTAATTATGAGGTTTTTAGTAATTGCTGTAATTATGAGGTTTGTAACAATACTCTATAAAGAGCAAAAAATTCCCCAGTTAAATGTGTGGCTGTCATGTCATGTAAACTCTGAGCTAATCTTGTCCAGGATGTCCAAGTGGCTATGGTACTGTCTCATAAAATTTGGGACTTGAAGAAGTGATTCCCATTAATATACAACAACCAGACCTTATAACACAAAAGAGCACTACATATTACAAGTTTACATAGACATTTTGCAATATAAACACTACTCACCATTGTTGCTACCATAGATGTGATACCAGAAACTGACGCATTTGGCTTTCTGTGGATAGCTGATGAGTCTCGCTGTCTGTGAAGGGTCAGACGTCCTTTTTGGCGCAATAAACATGTAATAACCTAAAAAAAATAATAAAAAAGAGACAAGCACATTAGATAAGTGGGAGTATCCACTAAATAAATGGATATCAGTGAGAAGCTGTGTCTGTATTGGATATCTTGCCTGAGCCAGTTGTGTGGTCATGTCCTGGTCCCTGATTGTCGTTTGAAGGGTATTGGCCATTGGCCCTCTCCCAGAGGAAGCTCTGGGACCAGTCCAGGTACCAGGCACAAGTGTCCCGTTCAAAGTCACAGCTCAGGTTCTCGGAGCCCTCAGGGACATCCCCCTCCACGCAGCCTGACAGCTGAATATCGTCCAGCATTACGTCCTGACTTCCGAAATAATTGGGGTCGAAAAAAAACACCAGCTGTGTGTTGAAAACAAAGAAAAATCCCAAATTATTTAATCATCATAGAAAGCAAACCATAAAAAAACAAGCAAAATCTAAACTCTACATAAAAAAATGCAGTGCTGATACCTTGAACCCTCCAGGCCGATTCCCCACTCTCACAGACGCATTTACCCAGCTGTCAGTCTGCACTTGTTTAGTCTCCCACAGGAGCACGTCTGGTGCACCACTGAGCAGACTGAGACCAAAGTGAGATTCTACGCTAGATTCAATAAGATGGTACCAAAAGCTGTAAGATAAGAGACAAACATTAACATGTGTCGCAAAATGATACATTACGTGTTTGATCCTCCTGGGTGAAACATTTGAAACATCTGTGGGGTTTGAGTAAGGACCAAAGGGTGGCTAATGTGTCTGGAGAATTAAAACATCACTAAAATATTCTACATAGAGAGATGGACTGAGGTACTTGTCAATGAAAATTATAGCAGAATCAGTGCTATCTTGACCAAGGGTGTAAAGTACTAAATCCATGACTACTGACCATTCAGAAACTTTTTTCAGAAAAGAATTGTCATTACTGAAAAAAAAAATATTAATGGTATGGCAATAAGAACATACAATTCTGTTCATATTAATGAAGAGTAGCAATAATTCTCAAGGACGCTGTAAACGATGTCTGCTGTATGTAGAAGTGGCAGGTTTATGAGTCAAAGGTTAAACGTCACTGTTTATGATGGCCCTTATTAGTCTTATTACCTACAGCATCTGTTTTAACTCTTATCCTGTAAGGTACCTTATCTGACACCCAACTGTTGCGGACTTGGGGAAAGCGTGCTCCAAAATGGCCTTTGAGGTTATGTGAGGGTTTTCACCCTCTACATGCATAACCTGTCCTGTGAATAACAGCAATACATGTCATCAACATGCATGTCATGGCATGAAACCCAACGATGTGAACTGTAAGGTCCGTACCCCATGGCGACCCAGTGGTATGGTCCACGCCAGGGAAGCTGCTGATGTTGGCCATCTCCAACCGCCACCGAAAATCACCGCTGCTGACGTCGTTCCATCCGCACGTGTCCGCCTCAAAATCGCAAGAACCTGCGGGTTCAAGAACATGGCGCCAAACCGATTCATAAACGCTAGCGCTGATTTTGGTAGCATCGGCACATAAACTTAAATAACACGGTAACCGTTTTGGCTACGACTGCCCACTGTACAGACAATATTGCAGTATATACCACAGAATTCCTCTCTCGAGCCGTTCACGTAGTCAGCGCGGATATCACACGCGCTCTCTGAAGGCACTAGGTTTGGGGAGGCGCACTGAATCTGGCCATCCAGGCAGGCAGCCAAAACTGTGCAGGTTCACAGAAAACATGAAGTTAAATAGAACATGGAAGCACAGCACAGAAACGAGAGCATAACCTTTTCAATACCAAGGTGCACGCTCAGTAACTACTGTGAATTATTTTATAACTATGTAATATGGAGTTGTTGTTTAAGAGGAATGACACTCTGTTCCCCAAGGGCAGGTTCTTGGTGTATATGTGGTTTAAAGATGCTTATCCAAACCACTGACATCTTTTAAAATACTATAGTAAACAAATTTAGATTAATCTTAAATGAAAACAAATACTCATTCAAGCATGCAAATTTACATATACTAAAGAAGATTAGTTAACAAAGATGCTAAAGCAACCATATCTAATTATTCAAAACATGAACATTTCACATAAAGCTGCATATATACCAAAAGGACTATATGTATGATCACTGGTTACTCCAATGAGAAAGTGTACCTCATCTGACCTTACAGCCTTACAATGACTCCAAATGTACAAAACAGAGAGCAAACATATCTTGCCTTACCAATCAATAGGAAAACCAAGCATGTCATCCTGAAATGAACACACAGAACTGAGAACCATGCAGAGCTTAGTAGGTTCTGCTTACTAATGACTCCCAGGATCCAGTGTGAACATACATCACCAGGACCTGATATCTGTCTTTATCTACACTCTTAACAATGCTGCGTTCCAATAGTCCACTGTGCACTTATTAACCTTAAAAATTAACCTTCCTGCACTGGTCTTTTCAGCTACACACACACAAACACACACACACACACACACACACACACACACGCACACACACACAAACACACATACACACACAAACACACACACACATACACACTCATACACACACACACACACACATCTGTGGTTGAATCTTTGGTGCTGTCTATCTTGTTATGTTCTCATCATGTTATGAACACAGCCAGTACAAACACATCAGCTCTGTCTGCCACTTATCCCTTCCAAGACAGAGTACAACCCAGTGTCACTCATCCCCCACAGACATAGCACACCACAGACACTCATCCCCCCACAAACATAGCACACCACAGACACTCATCCCCCCACAGATATAGCACACCACAGACACTCATTCCCCCACAGACATAGCACACCACAGACACTCATCCCCCCACAGACATATCACACCACAGACACTCATCCCCCATAGTCATAACACACCACAGACACTCATCCCCCCACAGACGTAGCACACCACAGACACTCATCCCCCCACAGACGTAGCACACCACAGACACTCATCCGCCCACAGACATATCACACCACAGACACTCATCCCCCACAGACATAGCACACCACAGACACTCATCCCCTCACTGACAGAGTGCCATACAGTGTTACACACATGCATGTTTTTGGAAATTCCATAGGTTTCTTACATTATACAATGTTCTTTAAGCTTTGCTTGACTTGTTCACCTGACATTGACAATAATGAAAAAACAAGTTTGAAATGTTGCTGAACTTGGATGAACTTCTTTGGCAGTTTGTTCAACTCCTTTAAGTCATGCAAATCTACTGTCAATGTACAAATAACACGTTGTGAACTATATCACCTATAACCGATATACAATGTATAAAGGTATCTATAAAGGCAGATAGAACTTGAGTAAAAGAGTAACCTTTAACATTGCAAAATCCATTCTGACATCATGTTTTACTGCACTTTATTGCCTGTGAACTTTTGTTGCCATGACAATAACCCACAAATGGTTTTATGAATGAAAATCTGTGCATAAAGCAACTTTATTCCAGTAAAATGATTGCTGTCACCGTGTTGGTTGCCTGCATGTGGATAATAACGTTATCAGGATTTCAGCTCCTGCAACCACAGTTTTTTATTGGCAAGAAATATATCATACAAAATAATAAATAAATATGTATACTAGCCCTAGCAAACAGTGAAAAGGGACGTAAATGGTATATTGCATAAGGATTTCCTCTGATTGACCAACGGTGCAGTTCTTCATTAAGAAACACAAACACTGACACGCAGATCTTTCCAACACGTTACACAAGCATGGAGTCCGTGTGCCATCGGGGATTGCAGGCGTGTTCAGAGAGCATCCTCTTGTTGAACAAGAGGATTTTTGTTCCGCAGTCTCTGCCTGTCACTGCAGAGAGGGAAAGGATGTGAAACCCGGACCAGGAGGAAATGAAAGCACCCATCTTTGTTTTCTGGATGGATCTGTGACAGTTTGTTGTGAAGAAATCCAACTGCCTTCAGCTGTCTGTTTCCATGTCTATAGAAGATGTGCATGAGCTACAGCAGGACTTCTGTAAACATGCATGTTAAACTAGTATGTTATGCAATTCCATTAGAGCTATTGTCACATACTATAAAACCATCCACTGTAAAATAGGAACTTTTGTTTCTCTCCTTGTTTTTTTTAACTGTCTAGTTAAAAGTATTTCATTTACATAACAATATTTTAAAAAGTCACACCTCAGTCTATTAAATTAAGATACTAGAATGTATAACATCAGTTTGAATTGTCTCTATGTGAGCGTTTATTGCGAGTGCCTGAAATTAGAAACTGTTGTGTCATCAAGACCACATTAGTAAGGTTCCCACCATAACTCTTCAAGGGAGAAGTTGTCTGTGTATGGCAATTAATTTTTTTCCTATGAAGCAGTGAATGATTGTTATATAACTGGGAGAGCTGCAGTACACAGAAGACTGAGAGATGTGCATTGCACATATAGATACTGAAATAGAGGAAACATATAGAATGCATATTGGAATACTACCAAACTGTTTACCATAAAATTATATATTACAAAAGAAACTGTGGGAAAATAAATAAAATGATTATGGGCATTCAATTAGTTCTACATCTTTAACACATATACACATATATATTGTTCAAATAGATATTTTTAGAGCCAGTGTACACACACAAAGCACGTCTCAGCATATACAAGCATTCAAAATGCACATGCTCTTACTCATACACACAAAATTGTACCGAATAACTGTTAGCAACAACACTCCAGCTAATCTTAAAGCATGGTTCACATTTCCTCCAAGTGATGGAATATTAAAGGTGATATTAATGTGTCACATGAACTCCAAAACAAAAGCATGTGACAGGATATAATGGCTTATGTTGCGAGGAGTGGCCACTTCTCTGTAGAGCAGATTAACCCTCTGAGACGGAGCCAGATAGAGGTGCTGACGCTCTGCCTGAGCAGATAGAGGTGCTGACTCTCTGATTATCTGATTATCTCCTGTAGGACCTTACAGTGTATATTTAGTACCATCATGATGATGACAGTATTTGTCATTGTGATTGTGCTTAAGATATCACACTGCTTTTCTCAGTCAGGTATAGTGAACTTATTTTCTACTTTTAAAATAATGTTTAAGTAATATAACTTACCAAAAATATATATATATATCTTACCTTAGCATTGCTTATCTAAACTGAAAATGGAATGTACATGGGTCTATGCTGATAATAATAGTAATGCTATATAATACTATAATACTATAATAATAATAATAGTAATACTATATAATACTATAATAATAATAGTAATACATGAGATTTATGTAATGCTTTTCAAGATCCCAGAGAAGCTGTTACAGACAGTACATTACAGTACTGTTACAGACAGTACATTACAGTACTGTTACAGACAGTACATTACAGAAAACTGTCAATGATTATACTTTTTATATTCAGTTTGCTGTTCTGACATGATTCAGTCCATCAAGCTAAACCTTAAATGAAAAATACTGTACAAGTTTTTTTCTCTAATTTTTCACGAATTCTGCTAACACTCCACTTCATTTTAAAGTCATACTAGTCTGCTGAATTCCACCATTCTCATTCTCTTGTATAGATGGGACCTTTTTGATCTACAACACACATGAAAAGGGTTGCCTGGAAGACAGTTTGCAAAAGCTAATCGTGTGTGACCCTGACAGCCCGGAACAGCAGTTCCGCTGGACCTCAGACAGCCGCGTCTTTAACGTCGCCAGGAAGAAATGCCTGGGTGCGAGGACAGAGAGCGAGGGTAGTAACCTGCAGTGGTACACCTGCGATCCTGACAGCAGCCTGCAGAAGTGGAAATGCTACAGCGCGTCTCTGTTCGGCCTGAAGAACGAGTCACTGTACTTGTCTATTCAGGGAAGTAGTAAGATGGTAACACTGTCCAAAAACCCCGGTGATGAGAGCAAGTGGACGGTGTATGGAACGGTGGACAATGCCTGCTCACGGCCTTATGAAGGTATCCACTCCAAGGTCTTACTGGAGCACTGGAATTAACAGCAGAGTTATAACATAATCTTCATAGTTTAATTACTGTTTAGTTTGCATATTACACAATACAGCATGAGTTAACAAAACAACCTCACAGTAAAACTGTAACCTCACATTAACTTTATAACCTCACATTAATACTATAACCTCGCATTAACACTATAACCTCACATTAACTTTATAACCTCACATTAACACTATAACCTCTCATTAACATTACAACCTCACATTAACCCTGTAACCTCACATTAACACTATAACCTCTCATTAACATTACAACCTCACATTAACCCTGTAACCTCACATTACCAACTGGAATTATGCTGCCTGATAAACTGTATTCAGACCCTAAATTTCACATTATACTAATGTAGTAACCTCAAACCTCTATAGTATAATATCATATATTGCTGTTGTTCTCTGCATGCAATAATATTAATTTTCTATGCAATTTATTAATTACATCTAAAAAAATCAAAATTAATATATTTTTCTGTGTAATTAATCTCTGTAGTAATCATTCAATCATTCCCATATGCTCTTTAATAATTTAATAGATGCTTATTTCCTTTTTTTTTTCAGAATTATATACGCTCAGAGGAAATGCGTTTGGACGCCCGTGTCATTTTCCCTTCCATTATAAAAATAACTGGTATGCAGACTGTACAACAGAAGACTCCTCCATCGGACGTCTATGGTGTGCGATTGAAAGTGAATATAGTGTCAATCAGCTATGGGGCTATTGCCCAACACAACAAATAGGTAGGTCTTATTTCATAACTCAGAGCCTCAGATATATATATATATATATATATATATATATTCTGAAGTATATATAGAGATCATTTTTTTCCATTCAAGAGTTTTGGAAAAAGAACCCCATGACAGACATCCATTACCAGGTGAACGAGCAGTCAGTGCTCACCTGGTATCAAGCCAGGAAGAGTTGTCACCAGCAGGGTGGAGACCTGCTCAGTATCACTGAGCCTCATGAGCAGACCTTCATATCAGGTACTGCCTGCCTTCCAACACAGCCATCATCAGGGGGGAAAGAAGAGATTGAAAAAATTAAATGAAATAAAACAAAAACATTAAGCTACAAGAGGCTAGTAAAGAGGTCATATTGATGAGCAGTTGTTGTGCTACTGAGTATTTGACTGTAAAAATAGTAAATAAATAAATAAGAACTCATGTTCTAAAATGTAGAACATGGTGTGCTTTTTACCTTTTAACAATCACACAGGGTTGACTCAACGCATGAATGTAGAATTATGGATTGGGCTCAACAGTTTAGATGCATCAAAGGGCTGGCACTGGATTAATGGACAACCTTTACGCTATCTGAAATGGTGCAGTGGTGAGTTTTTAACTTTAGTTTTTAACTGTATTTTAGTATCTGAACTGGCTCAAATCAGAAAGAATGTAAATTTTGTTGTTGCTGAAGGTCATATTTTTCATAATTCAAAAACTCTTCTCTCAGTTAATTCAATCATTGGTTCGTTCATATATGTTTTGGGGGCGTAAGGGCAGCCATCATCACAGCCAGATCACAACTGTGGGGTGATGAGTCACCTTTATGGCTCTGAATGGTCCACTGCCATTTGTTCTAAAAAACATGGATATATCTGCCAAAGAAACCTTGCAACTCCCACGATTCCACCAGGTAAGGTTTTCTCAGCCAGGTAAAGTTTTCTCATTTCAGCTTTATAAAACTAAACTCTGGTGTTGTGGATGTGTTTTTTGAAAGTTTTGTTGGTGCCCCTTGTTATCCAGTGGTGCACACAGGGTTCTGCCAGACCCCATGGATCCCTCACTCAGGACACTGCTACTTCCTCAATCGTGAAAAGAGAGCATGGGTGGAGGCGAGAGATGCCTGTCGGCGTGAAGGTGGAGACTTGCTGAGCATTCTTAGCATACAGGAGCAAAGCTTCATCATCTCACAGCTTGGATACTGTAAGTTCCACTGCATGTGTTTCCCATCATTACATTCAAAACTTACACCACAGGTGTACATAGTTGGGACTAATGGTGAAAGCAAAGAGCCTACAACCGACGATCATTTCCTCGAACCCATACAGTAAAGACGGATAAGCTGTGGATTGGTTTTAGTGACCTCTGGACCCCCATGTTGTTTGAGTGGAGCGACCACTCCAGCGTCCCGTTTGCCTGGTGGGAGAGAAGCCAGCCAAGTATAACAGATGAAGAGGATTGTGTTTTAATGAGAGGAGAGGTAACATCATTACTAAGACAATGCCCATCCTCTCAACCAGAGTCATTACCAGGAAGATACCAACCTCACGACTAGAGTCATTACTAAGATAACAACATAGATCATTTTGTTTGATTCTAGACAAGCACATAGTCTATAAAGGGCTTGAACTTTACCTTTTAATTAGCTTTTAGTGCAGAATCCAAAGAACCGAAAGCGATAAATTTAGAAAATGAGTTCTTATTACATGCCATAAACACATTTGTTTCTCTATTAGGAGGGAAAATGGGCTAATGAAATCTGTCAGCGTCAGTATGGATATATCTGTAAGAAAAAGATCAATTTGAATCAATCCACTAATGACACTGTTGTCACAAGTCCAGGCAGCAGTCCTGTAAGTATCACTAAGAAGATCTCCAGTTGACGTAGCACCACCTGTTCTAAATGTTCTCTAATTTGTTTCATATTTGTTGGCTGATTAAGGGTTGGAACAGGTATGGTAGCTACTGCTACACAGCAGGATCAGAGACTAAAACCTTTGAAGAAGCCAAACAGATGTGTGAAGATACAGGATCGTATTTGGTTGACATTACAAACAGGTTTGCTTTTTTGGTTAACTGAAACATGAAAATTGTAAACAGCAGCAACCAAAAAAAACTTCAGACTTGTATTATGACTGTGAGAATTCAGAGCTGATGCAGGTTGTTAAGGATGGATGAAGAACAATGATATAACTTAACTGGGACTACCTGTGTATTAGATAGTTTACAGTTTAAACTGTTTACAGTTTAATTGTTTTATGAGAAACAAAAAGTGATTTCTCTCTGTTTAGTCTGTAATCTATTCAGTAAAATACACAATTGGGCTAGACATTCTTCTGCTATGGTGGTCTTTCTTTTTTTTCTTTCAGTGTTGAAAATGCATTCCTGATCAGCCTGGTTGGAGCAGAACTGGAGAAGCACTTCTGGATTGGGTTGTCAAACCAAAGGGATCAACACACGTTTGAGTGGACCAACAACAAAACAGCTGCTTTCACTCACTTTAATGCTGGAATGCCTGGTAAATGCAAAACATCATGTGTCCATAAAATGCATTCCAATTAGGAATTAAGTGCTAGCAGAACAATACCAGTAAATCTTGTTTTGTATATGAAATACTTACTGTCCTAAAAATATAGGTGGGAAAAAAGGATGTGTTGCCATAACTACGGGAATATTTGCTGGACTGTGGGACGTGCTAAACTGTGCTAGTAAGGAGAAATACATCTGCAAGCAGATGGTTGAGGGGCTGACAACAACTCCACCCAGCTTCACTACCACTGCTCGCAGTTGTGCCCAGGGCTGGAGTCCACTCCCAAACAGAGATCTGTGCTTCAAGGTAATACTTAGGAGGAGCTTTAATAATACCAAAATATGATGTTAGAAGGGTGGGAAGGAACAAGGCACTTGGGTAACTATATCCCAAATGCTTTAGATCCAAATATTTTAGCAGTTATTGGTATTTTTGTTCTTTAAGTGTAACCTGTTGCTTGTTGTTGTTTGTTTGGGTCTTTTTTCCGAAGTTGTTCGATCAGGGGTACGAAACAGGGAAGTCTTGGTATGAGGCACTGGATTTTTGCCGAGAGCTTGGAGGTGATCTCCTGAGTGTTCACAGCGCTGCCGATTTTTCTAACATTCGTACACGGTAAGACAAGAACAATAAATTCCATTCTTTATGTTTTCTTAAGTTTGTATACCCAAAGGTAACCTTTTATCCTCTGAAGACACTACACATTGCTAATCTGGGGAGTTAGCACCTTCCATCAAGTACACAGATTTACACACAGTAATCACTTTATTTATTTGTTTGTTTATGTTCTTTTGTAGCTCTAAACTATGTAAAAAATGGGTCTTAATAATTAATAATACTTAATAATTAGAGTATTATGAAGCAATAAAATGGTATAACTATACAAAATGATCACTAAAATGACATCTCCTTGACCATTTGTCACGTCCCAGCGGACGCCCAGCACTCAGGCCACGCCCACCAGGCGTCGCCTGCCCCAATCCCAATCACCGGTG
>JAOYMR010000015.1:10598172-10621436 GCA_025802075.1 Tenebrosternarchus preto | reverse complement strand
ACCCTGTCTAATAAACTCGCTCGCTGAGCATGTTTCCTACAGCGTCTGCCTCTGCTCCCTCCGCCCCGCCGTCACACCATTGCTGAAATACACTGTTAATTTAGAAATGTTAGTTCAAGCTTGTTTATTTTGCTGCAGTTTTTACTTGTTGGCCTCACACTCAAATTTCCTGAGGTGTCATCACTCAATACATTTTGCTAACTTATCTGATGAAATCTTTAACAAAAACAGAATCTGATAGCATCTGATATTTTGTTCCCAAGATAGCATGAATACATTTTATTCAAACTTTGTTTTGTTTTTTTATCCCATTGATGCAAGGTCCCCTTTACTTATGAGATACTTACAGCCTGTGTAGTTCATCTGACTGGTGCACCTAATCTGATGGATATACCTCAGTATCCTTGAAGTGCTTTACTGGTGAAAATACAATTTTGTTAATTAAGGTGATTTAAATAAAGGTGTGTTGTCTTTTTCAGTGTAGCTGATTACATTCAATTAATTTATAAAATAAAAACATTTTATATATTGAGGTTTTTATTATTTTCATTTTTCTCAGATATTGGGGTTTCTCATATTTCCATAAGTACATAAATGGCTCCTAATATGCATGTTAATAATTCTAATAATTCATATTTATTGGTTATGTTCACAGCTATACTGATGCATGGCTTGGTTACAGTATCCAAGATCCTTCTGCTGGTTACGTATGGAGTGATGGATCTTCTGTGAGTTTGGTTAAATTCCCTTTTATCACCATGAGATGAAGCTTCTTGAGGCAGTGCTTGGACAGAATACAGCTTTAGTTTCTCCTCTTTCAGTCATCCTATCAAAACTGGCAAACTGATCAACCAGATAATTTCAATAATGTGGAAAACTGCGTTGTGGTTTATTTTCACTGGCGTTTGCCAGTTCAAGGACAATGGAATGACCTGCACTGTGAAGACAGGATGGCGTGGTTCTGTGAAATTCAAAAAGGTTGTGCATTTCAGATTTCATTTAAAATGGAATTTCAGATTTTTGAAATGTGGACGAGTGTGTTTAGTTACATCCCTTCTACTAACTATCATTACCAAAAAAAACAACAATGACTGAATGAACACCAAACAAGTTGGACTAAACAATTTCAGAAACCTTTTCTCACTATACAATAATATGTATCACATGAACAATTAATACAAATATACTTCTCTGACCATATCTTTCTTCTGTCCTCTTTGTCTCCCTGTAGGAGTGACACCAAAAAACCTAAAAATTGAAAGTAGAAGTAAGTCCTAAAAGACCTCTAAACATCTGCTGATGCACAGGTAGACTGTCATTTTGGACAGCAAAATATTTGTACTGTAAAACACATTCCTATGAATTACTTTATCTCCCTCTTTTCGACAGAGTATAACACAAGCTCTAATGGCTGGATTATATTCAAGGGCAACCAGTATTATAGCTACCAAGGTTTTTCCTTGACTATGGCAAAAGCAAGAAGCTTCTGCAAGGAGAGACACAGTGATCTTGTGGTGATCAATGATGAGGAGGAGAGAGTGTTTGTATGGCACCAGGCAAGGCTACCAACAGAGCAAAGATTTCAAGAAACGTTTAATGTGTGAATAATACACACATATAGTTTACATGTTATTTATGATAGAGCTCAGACAGAAATTACTGTACGATTTGTTTTTGTTGTACAGGTAAGGTTCACATTACATGATATTTAAATCGGTATGAATACTGATATGGACAAGTCTATGATAGAGCTTAGACAGAAATGACTATATGATTTGTTTTTGTTCTACAGGCAAGATACATATTAAGTGACATTTATATCGGTATGAATATTGATATGGACAAGTCTATAACGTGAGTCACAGAGCTAAAAAAAAAAAAACACTGCCATGCTTACATTCAAAAGCACCTTGAGAATTACATAAAAAGAAGCAAAGAAATTATATCGGTGTGAAATAATTATATCCCTGGTAAGGTGGCTGGATGGATCACCAGTGGTTTTCCAGGCATGGGCCACCAACCAACCTGCCTTTTTAAACAGTGAGGAGCACTGTGTAAGAATGACTAGGAAACAGGGTAAGGCTTATAACACAGACAACCACACACTCCATATGCAAAGTGCGAACATACACATTTTATACAAGAAACTAAAATAAGCTCTTGTGAGGAAGATGGAAGATGTCTGGAAAGTCTACAGTCTATTATACCATTGTCCCACTGCAGGCCTTTGGGAGAGCGCACACTGCGCAGATCGTGAGGCGTTCATCTGTATGCGGAGAGGAACTGCCCCTGTCATTACCACTGATGCCCCCTCTGAAGCTGCAGGTGGCTGTGCTTCTGACTGGCTGAACTTTCGTGGAAAGGTGAGGAAAAAAAAAACAAAGGTTCTACATTATGACCATCAGTCACATTCATGTTGTAATAGGACATGGGACATATGCTTCCATTAAGCCAAATTCTACAATGAAAAACGTATTTTATTACAGGGTTTTTTTTTTTTTGGCTTTTCTGTTGTTAAACATGATAACGTATGTTTGCATTTACTTACAGTGTTATAAAATAGGACAGGAACTTAAAACATGGACTGAAGCCCGATCCTACTGCAACAGTCTCGGAGGAGAACTATCTTCTGTTCAAAACAGACTTCAGCACGGTTAGACCTCAGTTTACTAGAGAATCATCATCATAGCAACACACATATTTGTCTTCTGTTACCATTTAACGCTTTTGAATTGACTAAATTCATGAGGAGGGTAATGACTGTACTGAGGATATAGTCAGCTGGTGTACAGGTGTACAGTAAACCAGGTGTACAGTAAACAGGGCTTAAAAGTGAAAGTAAAGGTTTTTTTTTATGAAAAAGGAGGTGGGTACTATGCAGTAGACTTCAGAAGTAGTGATTAGTGAACTCAGATATGCACCACTACTTCCACTAAACATACTATACTAACAAAGAGGAATCTATGGCACATTAGAGTACAGCCATTATGCCAGTGTGCTGTAACAATACCCATAACCCTTAAACATTTGTACCAAATGCACACCTCCTGTGACACACCTCCTGTTTTGTTTGGTTTTCGCCATTGTTGTCGCTTAAGCCATAGTGGAGAATAAAGACGTGTTATGACTCTTGCTCCGTGTGTGCAGCTCCAGTTACAGTTTCTTTAACAGTTTTTGATATTTAGACTGATCATAAATGCCGCAGGACATCAAACTTTTTTATTTATAACAACAGTTCATCTTTACTTTGACCCTGTTTCTTGTTGATTCATTAAATTATTACATTGAATGTAATTATCTTTAAATTATCTAAACTATAACAAAGAATGGAACTATCCAGTGATTGATTAATAATTTCTCTAACAGATTATGTTTTATTTCTTTTGTAACAGCCTTTTTATCCTCAAAGATGGATGCCAGCACCCCAGATCTATGGATCGGTTTGAGTGATCTGGCCATCAGAAAGTACAGATGGACAGATGGGAGTGACCTCTATAACACATTTTGGGCTAAAGGAGAACCATCGCCATACCACCCTACGGTTGGACAAAAAGTGTATTATATATATAAAAACAAACTACAGTTTTATGTATTAGGACATCTGGTACAATCATCTGGTCCTTAGCAGGTCTTAAAATTAGGTCTTTTTTTTTTTTTTTAACAAAAACTAGGCCACAACGCAGAAGCAGTATGTGAAAAGTAAGTACACCTTTATTGCTTCCATAGGAATGAAGAGGTTAAGTAGCAGCCAGGTGTTTCTAATCAAATGTCCTTGATTAATTGATCGTCAGCAAGAGTGGCTACCTCTGTAAAAGCCTTCAGGTGTGTGTTAACACAATAGCAAGGAGAAAAGACATCAGAAATGATCTTAGAGAAGCAGTCTGAGACTGCTTCTCTAACATTCAAGACAGTTCCCAGTCTTCCCAGGAGTGGATATCCCAGCAAAATCCACTCCAGTGGCTGACTGTGCGTTGCTCATAAACTGACTACAAAAAACTCAAAAGCTCCATCTTAGACTCTACAGGCCTCAGTTGCATGTTAAGTGTTCATGTTCATGACAAAACAATTAGAAGAAGACTGAAAAAGTGGGGCTTGTTTGGAAGGGTTGCCAGGAGAAAGCCTTTTCTTACAAGAAAGAACATGGCAGTATGGCTGCGCAAAGTTGCATCTAAACAAACTACAAGCCTTCTGTAACAATGTTCTTTGGACAGATGTGACCAACACTGAGGTGTCAAGCCTCATTAACTCTTCCTAAACCCCTCCATGAAATCAGCACCATGAACTCCTCTGTATGTCAAAACATTGTAGAGTCAAATGTGAGGCCTTTGATATGATGGCTAAAGATGGCAGAAACTGAATCATGCAAGAGAACGGTGATCCCAAGCACACCAGCAAAGCTACAACAGAACAACAAACTCAACTCAACTGACCTAAAGAAAGCTGTACATAAATAAATGTCCACAAAACATCAATAAACTCAAATGATGTGGTAAAGAAGAGTGATCTGAGAGACTGAGAGGCAGACAGTAAATGATTACCTCATGTTATTGTTGCTAAAGGTGATTCTACAAGCTAGTGATTCAAAGGTCTTCATTTTTGTTAATTAGAAACATAATGGAATTGTTGTGTTGTGCTGTTGTGTCTAATTTTAAGACCTGCTAAGGACCAGATACATACATATATATATATTTCATTGTTTCTAAAATAGGACTGTTTCAGATGTTTCTGAATTAAAGCCCTGTGATTTCAGCTTTATGCCCCAACTTGTGTTGTGATGGGAAATATGAGAAGAGCTGAAATGAGCAAATGGGTGTCAAGAGACTGCAATGATACCAATGGCTTCATTTGCAAACGATCTCCTGGTAATCCATGGAAACCCTTCTGGAAAAGGCTTCTTTTCTTCTGCAATTTCTGACTACAGTCAAACTCCAATCTTTGGTTTCTGTTCTGTATTTAGATAATTCCGTCATCATTCCAAGCACCACCCAAGCACCTAAAACCTTCATTAGAATTGGAAATTATTCTTACATGGTAATTGAAATTAATCTGACCTGGAAAGAAGCAAAGCACCACTGTGAAACACAGGGAGCACGCTTGGCTAGCATTCGAGACATCCCCACACAATCATACGTCATCCTGCTGGCTGATAAAATTGGGCAGCCCATGTGGATCGGCCTTAATACCATGGAGGTATGAATGAATGATTCAATCAATCTAACTATCAATGAATGGTTGGGGTGACTGTACAACAAAATGAATTTAATACAAAAAATGTTTTATATATAATTGTGAACAGACAGACGGATACTTTTTGTGGATTGATAATTGGCATCTGAATATGGAGAAATGGGCCTACGATGAACCACGGAAAGAATACCCCTGTGTTTATGTGAATACGTATGGAAACTGGAATACAGCGTCCTGCAATCAAACATACTACAGCCTGTGTAAAAAGTCAACAGGTAAGCTATGAGCTAGCACAAAGCTATATAATCAAAGTTTCTGTTAACTTTTTATTCCACTTGTATGTTTTGCTAAGAGGAATTACCCAGAAAACCACACCCTCACTAGGTGCTCTCTGTCCCTGCTCTCAGTCCATGACAAGATTTAGCTTTTAGCTGTGAGGCCATTCTGTTATTGCCTAAAACATCAAGTTTAGAGCTGAGAGGTTTGTACCAGCAGGATGTTTGGGTGGTTGGTAGCACTGTGGATAAGTAATGACACCTTACAAAAATAACTAGTATTTTGCACTAGCCAGTGCCAGTTTACTTCTAAGCTTGTGAATATTTCTTTCTGTAACTCAGCTGACAGCTGATTGATAAGGACATTAGAACACTGTCTACACAGGAACAGAGGAAGGATGCTTCTAGAAGGGTATCAGAATGGCTCCAGTACACATAAAAATAAGAGAGGGGTGTTTTGTTTATTAAATTTTAAAACCTGTCCTTATTTCTCAAGCCTATTAAACATTACTATATTATTCCGAAGTTTTGTAGTAATTCTTCTTTGCCATGTTCAGTCTAGGCAAAAGAGGTTTTCAATGTTACTGTCATTGTCAAACCTAACCCAGTACTCTTCAGGTTAGTGGACTAAATGATGGTTGCAGTGTAATTCTTCCCCACAGAAACGGCCCCAGCTGCCCCCCTTCAGTACCCAGGGGTGTGCCCTGAGACAACCGGAAACTATCCAAAAATGACATGGATGTCTTATAAAGGGTTCTGTTATGCATTTGTGAACAAGGAAGAATCTTGGAACACAGCCTCTCGAATCTGTATGACAAGAGGTAAGGAGCAACAACCACCATTAATTTTGGGAGCATCGTTGGTCAAATTATATAGTTAATAAGCATAAAGTTCATATAATTGTTTAAAACATAAAATTATGCTTACGATTGCTCAGCTGTTAATAATACATTCTACTTTCTCATTTTATCAGGAGCTAAACTTCTTAGCATTGAGAATCCAGTGGAAGAAAAGTTTATACTGAACTACCTTACACTACTTCCAGATGATTATGTGCATTTCTGGATAGGCCTTTTCAAGACCCGTAAAGGTAATGTTATAATAACATGAAACTCATGTTAGTATGACACTTCTCCATAGCTCAGTATCAGAAAAATCATATTAGCATGTCACTACTATATACCTTAATACCAGGAGACTGGTATACCTCAGGATTAGAAAACTCTAGAAAGTGTATACCATTCAAGACCTCAACACCAGAAAAATCATAGTATCATGACAGTACTATACACTATATAGTTCCCGTCTCCAGAATTCTGTCATAATGGTTACAGATTTCAAGCACTTTTCCCTTACCAGTGACACATTATATAGGACTACCTGTACCACAGCACCATTGTGAAGTATTGCTAACACTCTTTGTGTGCATACCAAGGCTTTGTTTAGACTGTTGACTGTTCTGCCTCTTGATATCATTTACTGTTTTTATTTTTGTTTTTTTTTTAACATTTTGCCCTGCCTCTACTTCTTCCTGACTGTGTTTTTTGGTATTTTGACTTCTGATATTTGCCTCTGGTCCTCATCGATTCTCCCAGTGAACTTTACCTTCTCTGAGTCTGTTTCATTGCAATACCCCAGTATTGTTAGGTAACTACTGTACATAACCTGTAACTGTCAGGGGCAAATTTTCCACAAATCCAAAAGTAAAAACATGTCAGTTAAAACACACTGCTTGGTAAGTCACCGGCTTTTTTCTTTGAACTGCACAGGACACTGGCTCTGGCTTGATAACAGCGTCATGGATTACATTAACTTGGAGCCATCTCAAAATGACGATTCTTCTGAAGGCAATTTGTGTGTGTCCATATCGGTCCTTGCCACACAGTGGAGTAAAAAGCATTGTCAACAGCATCTCCCATTCATCTGCAAAACAGCCAAAGGTACTCGCAAACTGCACTGGAGTAAATTTCCAGTCACAGAGCTGGGAGAGACATGCAAAAGTAGTGTGAACGGACCAGTGGTTTTACAGGATTTATGATGTCATGACATTTTGTGTCATTAGCTCCTTTACTTGTATATTGTAATTTTATGATTGTTTATGGTTAGCGGTTTAAAAGTGAGTGGTGTGAGCCTGGGATGATGGACCTCACTGTTCTGGAGGTGTCTAGGGCTTTAATTCAGTCAAACACCAGTGAAGGGAGTAGCCAATTAGCGAAGAGTTTGTGAGGTAGTTAGTTAAATGTGTTGATTGAGTGCAGTCAGATGGCTGGGCCTTATGTGAAACTTTAATGGTTTAGGGCAGGATATTTGATGTCTTATCCTTAATAATAATACTGGATAAAAGGAAGGTGTTTATCTGTGAAGTGAATTCTACGAGGACAGCATACGTGAGTGGGCGGGACTCTATGTAAAACTATAATGGTTTGCTAAGATCACATCCTGTTTACCCTTGCACAGCTTTCACCTGTTCAAATTCCTGCTACTGGTTTCCACTATAAGTTCTGTTTGGATAGTTTGAGGATGATGGTAAACATCTGACAGCCATGAATCTATTCTGTTTTAGCTTCAATGTTTTTCCATTCTTCAACACCCTAGGGTTAAAATTAGTACAAAACTAATTAGCTAATTAATTTTTCTATTTAATTGCAGATACAAATTCAGTCAACAAAATGACATACACAGGTAATATGACAAATACTGTGAATAATTTTCAGAAGCCTATAGAACTGCATATACAAAAAAAAAATCATTTGCATATGTGGTAATTAAGTCTTTGACCACAATGTTGTGTGTTGGCAGTGTGTTTGAAATCATGAATTAAAAATGCAAAACAAATACATAGGTACATAGTATCCCAAGTATCTGACAAGATTTTTTTTAATCATTATGTACTCTAAATACTCTAACTGTAAATATTATTGCTGAACTCTCAGATTCTGCTGTGGATGAACCGAAGAAGCAGAGAATATATATTGGAGTGTCTGTGGTTGTGGTGACAGCAGCGCTGGGGATCTTGGCTGGACTGGCTTATGTCTACCAGAGAACGTCTAAAAAACTGGGCCCTCAATTTGATGAGCCTATGTTTTACACACAAACTGACCCTGGGTCAGAGGATAAAGAAACCAATGCATTAGTTAATCAAATGGAAAGCAATGAACAGGAGCCTGTTTTGTAATGTGTTATTGTCAACTGGTAACAATCTGAACCATTTTTTTATTATATGCAATAAGTTCTAAAAACTTCTACAAATCAAACTTGTCTAATGGTCTCACTAACGTAATGGATAAAGTTGCATTTATATGTATTAGGATCACAAAGTTTCGGAAGGTGATTTGCCCAAACTTGCAAAATAAACATTAGCTACCTTTTTAAAGACGTGTATTTCCATGAACACTCTGCACCTACAGTAATTTAAAGCACTGAGGTTGCCTTCTTATGTTAAAGCAAGGAAATGCAATTCGTTACATTCATGCGTTGTTCGCACATAGAAGACAAACTCTTGCGAGGGAGGGAGGGGGTGCAGAACAAGCCTTCCAGCCATCAGGTAATGATCTGGACAGTGGGTCTGGGCGGGTTAAGAAATGGATGTTCAAATACAGATCCAGTTAAAATTGGACAGCATGGCGCAATCATAATCAACAGTGCAGACTCTGCTCTCCTGTTTCCGTGCAAACGGAAATCAGTCAGGTATGAAGCACTTTTCTCTGGGTTCGCAATGGCTCCTGTATTCAACAACCCCTCTCTCACAGCCAAAGTTTCTTAAAACACAAACCGTATTTTAAAAACAAAATGCAATCGTAGAAGTTCAAAGTAAAAAGGTGGAGAAAACACAACTGTGTGACAGGAAAAAAAAAACCCAGTATCAAACAACAAAGAAAAACACGTAAATATAGTAGTCAGAGAAACTAAATCTAGTAGTCAAAAGAAACCAAACCTAGTTTGGTGTAATATTTACATTTCTTAATATGTAACATTTGCATTTCTTAATCAACAATGGGGGGGGTCCTAAAATGCAACAGACAATGTCGGTGGTACTTCTACTGTGCTGAGGAGGCACATGGCTGGGATGTAGTGATGGCCTAATGTTCGTTTATTTTACTATAACAAAGAGGCATTACTAAATATATATCAGACATATCAAATGAAATGTTATAGAAAATCACGCCCTACATTTCATCACTAGATATTCTAAAACAGGTTGGTTCAAAGAAAATGTATAAAATTTCACACTAGCTGCAAACGCCTCTGCCCAGTCAAGAATTTTGCTTATTTGTCTTCTCCACCAGTGCAATGAGACCAACACAGCACGCAAGTAATGAAAGCTTATGCAAACTGCACGATGACTTTAACGCACAGACTCTATTGATAATAGATTCTAAGCTTTTTCCCCCACCTCTCACCAGAGCGTATGCATTTACAGTTTGGAGAAGTTAGGTTTCTGCTCCATTTTACCCACATATGAATTGGGAGGGGAGGAGATCACTGTTGAATGAACCATTAGTGTCATTCAATGGCCATTAAACAATTTACCAATCTTGTAGGTACATATACCCAAAATTAGCATATACTGAAAAGTGGCAATACACCTTCCCTGCTTTTCACTGACTTCTAGTTTTCAAGACTTTGTTTGAAGTTTCAAGTCTACCTCTTATTAAACGCAGATGGCCACTCGGACAAATTCCACTTTGTCTTCCGTAAGAACACTCATATAGTCTAGACATATAGGAATTGTAAATCAGGTCTCCACTATAAATGCCCACGAGACACTATGGCAAACTACACAATACATCTTCACCATAATCAGTGTAATGGCAGATGCTATGAAACACATTCAAAATTTCCCTGATTTACAAACTCCTTTAGTGACACTGCTGCCAATCTTCTAAATATCGGTCAGTAGACGAGCAATGTTTCATTTTTGTGTACAGCAGCAGGCCACCACTGCCTGGTTATTTGACGAAATCTTAACTCCCGGGCAGGGAGTGAACTACAGTGTGTTTCTGCAGATTCTTATAGATCCTGAAACCTTTCGAGCACAAGCTGCATGTGAAGGGCTTTTCCCCTGTATGAAAGCGCTGGTGGGCCTTCAGATTGTCCCGCAGGCGGAAGGTCTTGCCACACCGAGGGCAGGTGTGCGGCCTCTCCCCCGAGTGGAACCTCTCATGCCTGCGCAGGCTTTTCCGCAGGGCAAACGTTTTGCTGCAATCAGGGCACGAGTAAGGCTTCTCCCCTGTGTGGAAACGGCAGTGCCTCCTGAGGATCTTCCTCCGTTTGAACGTCTTGCTGCAGATCTTGCAGGCGTACGTGCGGCCGGGGGCAGGGCCGGCGTGCAGACGCCAAATGCCGTTCCCGCACGCGGTGAAGCAACACAGGCGGCGGCCTGTGTGGGGGCCTTGGTGAGATCGGAGGTCTTTGAAGCCTCTCTCGTCGGAACAGACGCAGTTCGTTCTCTTATTTGGACCCGATATGAGCAGCAGATTCACAAGTTGCACAGAACACGGACGCAATATCTTACAGTCGAAAGGCGTCTGGTTGACCTGGAGCTTCACCTCCTTGACCCCAGTCAAGGAACAGGACGCGTTCACCGTCGGGGCCGCACACGGCGTCTTTTCTAAATCGAGATGAGCCTGTTCTCCTATGCTTAAAGCCATCTCAATGGGCTCCAATTTAGTTGGTTCTTCCACAACCAAAATGGAAAGGACTTCAGGGTGCGAGTGGTCCAAACTCTGATTGGAATGTTCTGCTGTGGAAATGTCTGTGGTCACGATGCTGAACAGATGAGGTTCATGCTCCAGAACTGAGCTTTGGAGAACAGGACATTGTTCCGGAACATCTGTAAGAGACATGCAAAAGACATTAACAAACACACTTTTTTTGACTCCATAGCTCCCTACTGAACAAGAATGTCAAGGGTATGGTTTTCATGCCAAATTGCATTGCAGGTCTTGTTGACGAAGTTTCTTGAAGATTGCCTCAGTTTCGCTAAGGTAATTTCAACACAAAATTAACCAACTCCTACTCCAGTGCCTTCTGTGCCAATCAAAGAACCTAAGATTTCTGGTGACCGTGTCAAACATAAAGGTAAAAACACAACAAACAAGCAACATAAACACACAAGTTCATTGCTTATAGTCCTTAGCCTCCATCTCAAAAGACACAGAAAGATAACACCTCAGATAAGAAAATCTCCAAACCTGACCAAACATGAAGTTCAGATATTTACTGCTGGCCAAACGTTCTCAGGTTTAATTTGACACCACTAGCATTTGACCACATACTCAGAAACCAGCAGTAAACAGAATTCCATGTTCAACACAGCCAAACCCAGTTATCTTAAACCAAGTTAACGTAAAACAGCAGCGGGGAAAAAAAAAAAAAACATTAAAATTAACACTAGAATTACTTTTTTTTTATTTGCCAAGTTACATAACTAGCCTGTACCTACCATGTTCCTGATTGGATAATTCTTCTTGCTGGATGTCCACCCATGCAGGCGAAATTGTAAAGGCGTCCTCTGTCTCCCCCTTAATCTACAGAACAACATTCATTTCATGACAATGATGTGATTGCTACAGTTCAAGTTACTCTTGTCTGACTGCTAATACAAGCCCTATACAAGCTTGTGATGTGTGGAAGTTGTATAAAATAAATGGCTTTGACTGAAATTGCTACCCATGCTTTGTGACACCAAAGCTTGTTTTTACCAGGTTACCATCAATTCACATTTTCAGTCTAAAATCAATGCTTAGAACAATCCTTAAGTATATATATTTAGAGCTATATTATGAACATAGATATAATAATAATAATAATAATAATTTTAAATAATGTAAAAAAAACTTGTAATAAAATGTTGACCTCTGTATGCATTTCACTGACTAGAAATTGTTTACACAGTCGAAATTACACATTTTGATTATTTTATTTCATTTATATTTTAATACTGACCATGATTTGAATTAAAATCATTTTAAACCAGTGTGCCATTTATGCTCTGTAAAAAAAATCAGACTTTAACGTTTTTTTTTATTACACTTATAAATTAAACATTTTTCCAAAACTACGAATTTAGAGTAAATTGCGTTTTCACTTCATTTATTCTCCACTACAAACAAGTTTGAAAGAATTATAATTAGGTCTGACTGTCAACCAATGAGAATTCAAAGGAGGCGGGATATGAAACCAGCAAGAGTTCCCGGAAGTGGAAAGGTAAATGCTTCTAACGATCACTAGCGCACTTATCCAGCCATCATGGGAATCCAAAATGGTTACACGCTGTTGCTGTTTAATAATCAGCGGTCTCGCTCTGCATTGTAGTAAACTTAAGACAATAACTAAACAGTATACGGTGGGATTCACAAAAATGTTCAAAAGGCAAATCTACTGTCAGGGAAAAGAACTGCACATTTCCTTACACACGCCTGTAGTTGTTTCCACTTTGGAATGGTGTAAAGGAACTGTTTAGCTAGAGGTACCCTAAAATACTAGGCCGTCACACTTACCTTTTCATTAAAGATAGTGCAGGGAAGGTCAACGGTGCACTGCAAATCCACAGTCTCTACAAGGTCCGTGTAGGGGTTTGCTGTGGAGGCCAGCCCTTCCCCCATTTGAGGGGCTTGCACCCAAAGCTTGCTTCGCTCCTCGGTTATATCTTTATTTGAAAAGTGGGGGAAGTTTGCACCATCAGAACACTAACAACTTCTCAACCAAAAGCCAAAGCGCAGTCGTCTTATTAGTTTTTTGTATGCAGCTAGCACAAAACTGCATCCTACAAATAATATATGACTCCTTCAAATAATGAAATTACTAAAGTATTTATTGGGTGGTCCACATTGGAGAAATAGCAAACGCGCTAGCTAGCAAGTAATCTTTCTGCATGTATACATTTGTTTGCTAGAGTGTTTATGTTTCCACCTGCAACGGTGCATTCACGTCTTAAGAAATTGACAAACATAAAACAGCAGATTTACCATCAGCCTCCACTGGCGTTGTTTCATCTACTTGCACACCGATGCTAGAAACAGTTTTGTTTGTAGTGTTTCTGAAAGCATCTTCCATATAGGCCTTGAGGTCGGTCGGTAAAGATTCGAAGTCCGTATGGACGTTAGGTTGTCCATCGACTGTGCAGTCTTTGGAAAGAAAAGAACGGCCTTCGAAAACTTTGGTTATTTCTATGACAGCCACCTTCAGCAATACCTCCATCACGGCTGCTACCTCGGCTTGAAATTTTGAAACGGAATCAGACATGGTGCGTAAGTCAGCTTTCCCAGGCTGAGCTGCTAGCTGATAAACAATACCAGAACCCAAGCTACAGCGTTTTCCCTCTGATCATAGCCACGTGGTCATCTAGGAACCGAAGGGGTGTTTCTGCTGACCTTCCTGAAACACGTCATTACGCACTCCGTAACTCCCGCCAAACTTACCTTCTGCGAGAAAAGACTTACTTGCCCTAGGCGAGAAAGTTTATGCTATTTTGCCGAATTGTCCTAATCGTAGTGCAAAGAGCAGACGGCATGAGAAGTATGACGGTCTTTCGTATCTAAATGAAACGTCAGTTTAATTGAAGTAGCCACGTTGGTGATATTGATCGGTGTCGTGTCGTGAGACAACAAACTCTAACAAATATGAAGTTAAACATGGAATACACTCATTGATAACGAATACAGAGCCCAGCGAGGCATTTCTACCGAGAGAGAGAGAGAATGAGAGATAGGGTGAGCAGTGAGGGTTCTACTATTGTGCACAGATAGTTATTCAAGGACAGACGTTTTCAAAATACGATAGGGCCATGGCGGTTACCCTGGCAACTCAGGTAGTAAAATAAGATACGAAAGTATGTGAGCATTTCGGAGAAGAACAGAACTTGTGGAAAATTACAAGCAATGACGACTAGAAAAGCCCATAATCTTCTAATAAGAAACTAACAGTTTGCTTGTCATGGCCAGTCAAAATGCTAATTGAGATATTCTCAATTTTAAACTATTTGATGTCACTGTTGCCGTTAAATTTACCAAACTGAAAAACAAACAAAGAAAAATGAAACATGCATGTTCTCTAAGGTGCACATACTGTTATATCATGAACTCAGGGGTTCTAGATGTGGGAGTTTCCTACATCTTACTTTCCTTCTTCTTAAGGGGAAAAGCATCTGTCTGTTTTTTTCTGATGTAATAAGTAATATTACTTATCTGGACTTTCTCATAAAGATGACTTGATAAGAGAGGAGCATTTCAATAATCCAGTCTCAGGGCACTTGCTTAAATGTGAAATAGGCTAAAGACCCTTGCTTTCAGAAAATCTGTTAACTGAGGATCTTGGTGGAGCAAGTCTAACAAAGATTTAATCCCAGTTCAGTCATCCAGACCTAAAGTCAAAGTCCATTTTAAAGTTTGTATGACATTCCAGGTGGAGGCACAAGAAAAGTTGCAAGACCATTAGTTGCACTAACCGTTCCTAAATTAGAACTAACAGTTGGAACCTTCATGTCAGTTGGTCAGATGAGAATTAGTCCATCCGTCCTCCCCTCTGTGTTATAAATGTAGTGGGAAAACAGGAGAAAAAGTAGTCCTTGATTACTAATCTGTCTCACTAGATGAACGGAATTTATCACAATTTATATGCGTTTATCTAAACTGAGCAACGACACCTGTAAATTCTAATAAAAAAAAGAAACTTCCCCAATTTGTGTCTGATGCACTCCTACCAGTAAACCCACTTGTGTCAGTGTTGTTGCTGTTTGGAGAATGGTCTGCCACCCAAATAACAACCAGTTAGCAGTAGTTCCACAGCTGAGAATTGGAGATTGGTGAACATGGTGGATGGTTAACTGTGGGTCTTTAAACTTTACCTATAGGACATGGTATTAGTAGGTGTTTTGTGTGGGTAGACATGTGGTGTGATATTATTCATTGAAATAAAACAGCAAAACAGCTTTTGTAGATTTCTGATTTATTCAAAAGTGACTAAACTTTGTGTTGTTTTAATACACGTTTGAATGTCTAGTTCAGATATACAAAACATATCAGGGTGGAAAATTATAGTAACATCTAAGAATATATTAATATCAAGTACCTAATGATGAATTAGAACATCTTAAGTGGGTTTTGGAATGCTGTCACTCAAGGAACCTCCAGTTCTTTGAAGGTCAAAGAAGAAATCTTTCACACTTGGTATTCCTTTTTTAATACTAATGTAGAATAACGTATAGGTCAGATTCATGTCAGATGACCATACGAGCTGCATTCTGACCACTGCAGCTAGAGGGCACTGTAGCAGACAGCAGGATGAAGCTGGAGGCCTTTGATTCAGAGCAGTTACTTTCCACTCACTCACTGATCCACAATCACTCCTTTGAGTACTGGGGCTTATTACTTCCACAGGCAAAACACATTTAATGTGGGCCAGTTTTGCAGACATTGATTACATCTAGTCATGGACTACATTGTGCCAAAGGTTGAAGATATTACTTTTTGAGTGGTCTGGGAAACTGGCCCTTTGAGTATGTAGGTATAAAACTCTAAACATTACAAGCCATGGCTAAATGACAAACTTTGTTACTGATCAGTTTACCTTCTTTTGCTCACATGGGTCTGCTGGCAACAAGCACAAACATCCATCATGAGTACTGCAATTGTTATATCAGGCCAATTGCTAGTGTGTTAATAGTCCTTAAACAGTTGTGCACAGTGTCATTTGAACCTTTAAAAAAATAAATACTTTACCCACAAAACTAAGAACCACAAGACTTCTGATTTCATGGTATATTGTTATTCATGTTTACATCACAGAGACATGTGAAGTCAATTCATCCAACAGGAGTAAACTCAATTTTTGCATCATTGCAGGCATATCATCAACTCTACATTGTACAATACACCCAACAGTCCATGTTTCAGTGTCTAACCCTAGCCCCACCCCCTTAAAAAAAAAAACCCCAAAACAACAACAACAATAACAACAACAACTAAAGCCCACCCAGTTTATGAACGCCCCGTTTTTCCCTTGGTGAACTGGGCACCGGAGTTGCCACAGTCAGGAGATTGAGGTACCACCAGGGCTCAGCTCAGCGTATAAATAAGACCCCTTCAGCACAACGTTCCACAGACGATCCAGACGGGAGGTTCTGCACAGCCACAGAACAGGAAGGGAACGCTGGCTGCCAGGCGGGCAGACATGAAGGACGTACGCTAGAATCTGCTGGGCTTGGAGTTTGCACAATGGGACAAAGAGGTGTACAGAGTACTTTTTTTTTTTTTTTTTTTGAATGATGCCCGTCATCAAAACTACCTAAGACAATTGAGCAAAGGCTGAATATTTGTCCAAAATTCCTCAAAAATAAGAAGAAAAGAATGAATTTGGGAGCGATTAGGGAGTAAATATAATAAAAGAATGTCGATCTCAGGGGGCACTACATCAAACGAGTGAGACTTGGTCAATCTTCTGAGCTTGAAGAAGAATCAGAATTTTTAGGCGCCATTATGACATCATCCAAAATGGCCTCCCGATCTGAGCTATCATATCCGCCCTGCGACAGGCCATCCGCTCTGTCGAGGTCAAGAGAACCAGCCTCCATCTTCACATCATAGGTGGGTGTGAGGAAGTGACGAGAGGAAGCAAGGTCACCGGCGTCCAGGTCTTCATCATCCATCATGTAAGCTCCGTCAGACACCAGTGTTTCGCTCTCACCTCCCCCCAGGAGGGGGTCGCACTGGGCAGGAGGACTGGAAAAGTAGTGCTGGCTTTTCTTGGGAACCGAAGTGTGTGGAGACAGGAGTCTGTGGAAAAAACCTTCTGGCAGGAAACCCTGTGAAACAGAAAATGTCAGATGACATAACCAATAAACTGAAATAAATAACACTTAAGAATATGTGGAGGTCGTGTTTATGATCAGATGTGTGCTCTAACTAACATTAGATCAAAGTCTTGGTAAGGTAAGCCTGACAATTCAGCCCCCTTGAACAGAAACATGAGACATGTCTGAGCTAGTTACTAAGAGCATGCCAGTAACTGTTCCAACAGCTGCATTCCTCTGGATCTCCATCCATAATATACTACTATATAATCTGAAATAAGGCAGAAAAATGGGTTTCCTAAGGAAATGACAGCAGTGAATGGTAGGCACTAAATTCTGAGCGTTGAATTAAAATGCTCATTTTGGACAAAAGGTGGCAGTGTTCTTCTGGAATCACTGGACGCACTGTTGTCATGGATACATGACAGAAGATGGAGAATTGCACTACAAGTCCATAAACATTGATCAGAACAGTTCAGCACTGAAGAGAGGGTGGGAGGACTAACCGAGTTACGAACAGTGTCGGTCCATTCCGGTGCTACAGCGTAGTCAGGGTTCTCTTCTAGGTACTCCTTCAAGTCTTGTAGTGCAGGGCCATACACTCCTCCATACTGAACAATGGATCCACAATCAGAAATTTAAGCAAGACCGTGTGATTCATCGCCAGCCAACACTTCATGCATCTGAATTAACTGTTCATCTATTATTTTCTATGCGTTTCCATTTACTGAAATAAACACGGAAAAATGTCAGCCCTGAGTGTAATGCTTCCATCAGTCCATCCTCTACTGCGAAATGAACCTGCAAAGGCATGTATGAGTTATTTAACCTTTCCAACCTTTTTCCCTGTCCTCAAGTCCACGACTTTAACCCTTTCACCGCCAGTGAGTGCGCCTTCCTTTTCAGTCCTCTTCCTCCTCCTCTTCCTCTTGGTCCTGTTCACCAGCAGCTGTCATGCATCGAGGAAATGAAACACATGACTTTGGTTTAGTACACATGGTGGGGGTGGTGGAGTGGAACCAGTTGCAAAACATAACGCAAAAAAAAAGAGAACATTTTATGAACACAGATGGTAACTATGACCACAGTTGCTACAACAGATGACTCTGCATTTCCCAAGGGTGGGCCCAAGACATTGCACTTTTTCTCGCATGGTTTACATACTTCAGTAATTACAGACATAAAACTGAAATCCAGAACACTCTCTCTCATAAGAGTGAAGTGCCATCCCCATCCCCCGGCCCCAACAGCCCAAACTCACCTCCAGCATATCACCCTCCACCTCATAGTCTGGGTTTTCCTTGAGCCAATTCGGCAAACCCCTTTTCCGAGGGGCCTGCAGTACTGCCTCTGAATCTGCCAACTAACACAGAGAGCAAGTGAGAACATGCCAGGCACTCATGTGGCTGTAGTCGTGGTTTGAGTCCAGTACGGTCCCACATCTGCACGTACCTCCTGGTCTTTGTGCCGTCGGTGACCACTCGCCTCTCCTGCTGCGCCATTGGGCATTAGAGCCTGTTTTGAGAAGGTCAGCTTCAGCCCCTCCTCCTAAAGGAGAAATTCATTAAAGTTTTTTTTTTTTTTTTTAAAAGATGAAAGGGGGGAGGGAGGGGGGGGGGGTTAAAATCCCAGCACCACGATCCTCACTTTCAGGAGTTTGACGGTGAACTCTGCATCCTGCCCGTCTGCAGCCTCTCCAGAGAGGGTGCTGTTGCCCCGGCGGGACACGCGAGTGTAGGCGAGGTCGTGGCCGAGGTCCTGGTCGTCGCAGGCCAGGTTCAGCTGGGAGTCGGCAGCTGAGCGTCGCCCCGAGGGCCAGTTCCCAGTGAGGACCAGGGTGCACAGGTTATCCACTCGATTTATCAACACACGGTCCTGGAAAAGGCAGCAGCACTGCTGTAAGCAACACCGTCCTCCGACTGGGAGGAAAAGCTGCTTATTTAGTAATAAATACACAGATTAAACCAAGCTGGCTGGTTTTTGGACAGTTTCAAGCTGGAACCCGGTACCTTAGGCCAGTCTACCCGGAGGGGGTCACTGTGGGCCTCCGGGGGGCCACCATCTTGAGATGGAGTGAAGGACAGGGTGCTGTTCTCTTCATCTACGTCACACATCTTAAGAGCTGCTGAATTTTAAAATTGGGAAAAAATAATTATTAATAAAGTTTCTGCAGTTTTGTCGGTTGTCATGGATAAGGCACCTCTCAAACTATATTAACTGCCAGTAGGAAAAAGGAACGAACTGGTTCTTTTATTTCAAAGCTAAGATCTGTATTTGTATTAATACTTTTTAAAATGCAGAATTCACCTCCCCTCATAAACTCAACTGTAAACTACAGCTCAGAAAGCTAGCAGTCTGATACTGCTATTTCCAAGAGGAAGAGAAACCTAATTAAATGACTAATTTAAGCGCACGCTGGTAATTAAGAGCAGTTCTCTCACCCTGCTCTCTCTCCACATCACTGTCTCCGCTCTCATCCGAGCTGCCGGAACGACGCGAGGAGGTAGACGATTCTGAGTCTGAGTCCGAGTCGGAATCCGACGGCCGGGCACCTCCCCCCTCACCCCTCTTCCTGTCCCTCCCCTTGGAGCCCCTGCCGTGGCTCTTCTTCCAGCCCCAGGCCGCCTGCCCTTTGACCTCGGCGCGGGGGAGAGGCACGGCGGGGGAGTCCGACCGCAACACCGCCTCCACCCCCAGCAGCCGGTCCTCGCCATCCGGACGGTCCTCCCCGGCCTCGAGACGCTCCGGCAGAGGGCTGTGGGTAGAAGGCTGCGCCGGCGGTACCACCTGCTGGTTCTGGAGGTATTCTTGGCGAGCCCGGCTGAAGGAGAACCGAGGGTCGGCGAGGATGGAGTGCTCGGTACGACTCACGCCGTGGCGTCCGACGCCCAGGAGCAGCTCGCGGTCGTGCTGAGGCGCGCTCCACCAGCAGGGCAGGTCGGAGCTGGGCGGGGCCAGCGGGAGCCGCTCCTCCAGGGACGGGTGGGGGAGGACCCGCTCTCGCAAGCGACACAGCAGGCTGATGCGGTAGAGGGTTCGGGAGGCGCGCTCCTCAGTGATGGGAGCGAGAGACTGGGACAGGTCTTGGGATTCTGGGAAAAGCAGAGGGTAAAGAAAAAAAAAAAAAAAAACATCAGACACCGTCTTCGTTTAACGCGGATCAAAACAGGGTGGAGAACAGCCTCCTCCACCTTCGTCGCGGGACGGGCGCAGGTGACACACACGCCGGCACATGGACACGAAGCCGCGGAAGTAGCGCGTCAGACTCTCATCCGTTTTCTTATCCAGCCGCGCGAACGTGCGGAAGCGGGCCCAGTCCAGCTCGGTCTCCGCCCGGTCCCGAACTCCGGCCTCGGTCTTGATCCGCTCCACCCCGAACGTGGACACCACCCGGTAGAAGTCGCACTCCTCCCGCCGCGTCCACCTGGAACCCAAAGCGCCGGCACCGTCAACGAGTGGAGGCAGACAAGACACTCTAGCAGATAGTTCGGAAGAGCCAATCAAATCCGAGCGCCTGCCTCTGCTGCCTCTCCTGCCTCGCAATCTCCTTGAGCTTGGTGGCCTGCTCGCAGCGTCGCCGCCGGCGATCTCCCTTCTCCGCCGCCTCCATCTTGAGCTGCTCCCGCCGGTAGCTCCGCTGGTACGCCGTGATCAGGCGCCGCAGCCTGGCCGTGAGGGACGAGCTGGTCGGCCAATAGCATGCCCCGCCCGTGCCAGAGGTGGGCACTTCCGATGGGGTGGAGGGATCCTCCACGCAGATCTCATCCATGTGCCGGGAGTCTGCCTAAAAAGACACACCCACACTCGCGTTTAGTGTGATGCGATTGGTCAGCTGCAATGTTCTTTTGCTTATTACCTCATAGCCTTCAAATGTCTCACTCTTGTCATGACAACAGTGACCTCGGCACTGAGGTGCTGTCTGCTAAACCCTCCATACCAGCATGTAAACACTGCCCTGCACACTCTGATGCATGTACTCTGACAGGATTGATAAAATTACATTGAAAAATTACATCTGAAAACAAATACAAACATTTCATTTACTATAAAAAAAATTATTTGTGGTAGCAGGAGATCATCAGTCTATACAATACCAATAACACACACACACACACACTAAGTGAATATTCTTATAACCAGGACTTATAAAATCAGCCAAAAGTAAATAGCTCCCAAGTAACGTCCCAAAACGTCCAACATAACAGGTTTTAAACATGCTAAAGATGCCAGTGAAAGCAAAAACCCGACTTGATAAGATACATCAACTGATTCTTTTACCGACAGCCCACAAACTACATCTGCTTCCATGTAAAGATCTTGCGTGCGGCGGTAGGATGGTGCCTGCTGAGGGCAGAGGAACCATCACTGGGCCACACGCCCGTCTGTTCAGCCGACCCCGTCCTTCTTACCTCTTCATACATGTCTTTGTTGTAGCGCGTGATGGGTTTGAACTCTGGGTCCTCCGAGTACTTGTCATAGTCTCCTCTGTGGAACCAAAACACACAAAGCTGGTGTTCAGGTTCAGGGGGGTTTCTGGACCACTCCTGAGGGGCTGGATCATGCAGGGATGGGCGGGGGACACGTTGCAGTGGAAGCCGGACTTACCCGTCTCCTAGATCGGGATCGGCCGAGTGCTGCTCTGCCTTTATGTCCTGGTCGTCAGGGCGACCACATCGCTCCAGGAAACACAGGCAGGGGTCGGCACGCATGGTAGTGTACATCTCATATCCTAACACCACCACCCAAAAAAAAAAAAAGTCAAAAACACAAACATTTAAACCACCATGTGTTTGTACAATCCTGCATGTCCTTCCCTCTGCATTTACTACTGAATACACAGCAGACTTTAATTACAAACACCATCACTGTTTTACGTTAAGTGGCATCGCCTAACTATGCTCAACAACATTAAAAAAAATCCTGTTGCCAATTCAAAGTGGTCATGGCCATCTATGTTTGTGCAGGGGATAAGCACATTAACCCCACCACCCAACTCCACCCAACTCCACTGACCGTGTTTGAAGACGCCAATAAGCAAACAGCGGTCCGCTTCTGCATCCCACCAGCCTGACGGGACATCCTGCTGTTCCATCTCAGGCAACCAGATATCCACATCCCTACAGAACACAGGACGAGCGCGTGTGTGTTTGTGTGTGTGTAAATTCTGTGAATGAATGACTGTCTCAAAGTCAAATGTTAAGTTGCTGGTTCAGACCTGCCATCAGCTCCTCTCAGTACAGAGTCCACATGCTCTCCGATAACCTCCTGTTTCAGGTAATACAGCATGCGAACTCGCAATAGGACCCTGAGAGAGAGAGAGAGAGAGAGAGAGAGAGAGAGAGAGAGAGAGAGAGAGAAATTATGCCACAGGCATTGCGAAGTATTTGCATTTAACCATTATTCCCTCTGCTGTGTGTTTGCTGCCCTCCAGTGGCACTGGTGTGTTACTGCAGCAGTGGCTGCAGTCTGAAGAACTCAGAACCTGTAGCCTGTTTGGGTAGATTTAATAAACGAGGGACATCCACTTAAGCTAATGAAGACTGAGGGAGAAAAAGACTGTCTGGGCACATCTAGGGCCACATCAGAAGTCTCAGGGTAACATCGATCTCACCACAGATAAGCCCGACCACATGAGAGCAGCAGTATCAGAGTAACACTGATCTCAGCACAGCTAAGGAAGACAAGCACACAGTCTACTCAGCACGGCAGCTGCTCATTTTGTTTGCTTTTGCAAATGTTTAAATAACGTTAAGTTATTTATAGTCATATTTCATTACAGTTGGTACAGTTTACCAAATGACAGTAGCCATTACTACAGATTAACCTCAAAACCAGTATTAGAAGCAAGGAGTACTATTCCACAGACATTAAATGAGTAACATGTACGCGTTACGCAGTGGTGTTTGCGGGACGCGTTACGCAGTGGTGTTTGCAGGATATGTACTTGTTACACTGGTGTTTGAGGTGCTTGCGGTAGCTGTCGTCCAGCAGCAGCGTATCTGGGTTGTACT
>JAOYMR010000015.1:10575669-10589039 GCA_025802075.1 Tenebrosternarchus preto | reverse complement strand
AAGCATCTACAAATCACCCCCCCCCCCCCCCCCAAACATGTTCTCGAGCGGCACTCACTTGGGCTTCGTTTTCCCTTTACTCTTACTGCCTCCGGCTGCTCCGCCAGCTCCACCCTGCACCACCGAGCCCGGGGCCTTCGCCTTCAGCTTCTTCTCGCCACCGACCGCCCCCTTGCCGCTGGTCGACCCCGACAGGGGGCTCTTCTTCTTGCTCCCCCCGCCGACTTTCTTCTTGGTCCCGGCGGGAGTGGCGACGCCGTCCAGATCGGCGGAGGTCTGGCCGGCGGGCAGCTCGTCCTGGTTGAGCACGCGGGGGATGTTCCTCTCGCCGCGGGCCTTGGCTCGGGCTATGGCCTCCGCCACGATGCGGTTGGCCTTCTCCTGCTTGCACAGGGTCTCCACCTTGCGCAGGGGCTCCTGGGCCTTGACCACGCGCACCGCCGCTGTGGTTGCCGTGGACGCCGGGCTGACCGTCGCGGCCGCGGTGCCCGCTGACGTGTTGATGACTTTCACCACGGAGACGGCACCTCCGGCGCTGGAAGACGTGCTCGTCTTTGGGGAGACGTGACGGAGAAACGACAGAACGTGAACCTCTTGTGTAACGCGCGCGATATTTAAAGACAAACGAGAATTCGACTTTCTTTAAAGGCGGCTCACGTAAAGGACACGACAGGTATAGGAGACAGTGTGAATGACAGAGAGGCTCGAACCATCACACCTGGGGCTGGAGGAGGAGCTTAAGAGGGACGGCAAGCCTCTGTCCTCCCTGGCCTTGCGAAATCTGCACCACCTGAGGGGTGCCTCCAGCATTAGGGGTTCCAGAGACGAGCTGAAACTGCAAAAACGCCACAAACGGATGCGTGTTAATCGGCTTTTATTAAAGCCTCTGAGGTTCTGTATGAAAATGGGTCCCGTCGGGGTTCTGTACCCACCTTGGCTCCCTGTTGGTTGGGCTGCTGTTGTTGCACCTGCAGCTGGATGGTCAGCACTTTTGGCTGCGTCCCGGTCTGGCCGGCACGGGCCTGGGTCAGCGCTGCCAGCTGCCCCCCCTGGAGGACAAGCTTCCCTGGCAGAGAGCCCAACACCAGCCTGGGCTGCTGGCCGGCCTGCTGTCCGGCCCCTGCGGCCGGAGAACCTCCCACTGCCACCGTGCCAGCCTGGGCAGAGCCGCCAGTGGGCTGCTGCAGTACCAGTGTGATCCGCTTAGCCTCGCCCTGGGGAGATCGGGAACACACACACACACACACACTTTTGCTCATAATAGAACCAAGAATGCTCTGAACTGAGCTCAACTCCAAGAGCCAGGTCTCGTTAAGCGCAAGGCTTGTAACATTTGTGCTTTAATTTACTGACGTTACAAATACATTAAAATGAATATAAGGTATCATTACTCTTAAAATATTACAGTCTCTAAAGTTCCATCTTCTCTGAGAACAAAACTTATTTTCTATCGGCAGATAATCGATACTAAACATACTCGGGGGGGGAATCGTCATGGTGATGTACAGCAAACCACAGTGTGATTCTATAGCCCACAGTTCTGGTAGAATGCAATTTTATAGGCCACAGTTCTGGTGGAGTGCATGTCTGTGCTTCATCTGGACTGTCCTATAAACACTGCAGCCGTCATAAATACACAGTTGAGCCTTTGCAATTATGTACATATCAATGGCTGGGGGGAGGGGGAGGGGGGGAAGAGATCAAACAAACAAAAATGTAAATCAATAATCACACAACACACCTGCTGAAACCCGGTGTGCATCTGCTGTTGCTTTCCTAGTAATGCATGTCTTTCAGTAATGTTTGTGCATACGTTTGTAATTGCCACTCTTTTAGCACTTGCTGAAACTACCAAGATGAGATTAATGAGGCAACTACATCAAATGTGGGTTTTTTGGGGTTTTTTTGCACCAATGCAAAACAATCCCAGCCTTTAATGAGATCCTCATCTAAACCAACTACACCACCCTGAAAAAAATCATCATCTAGTAAAAGGGTAACACCATTACTGGTTGTTGAGGTGGAGCAAGCAAGTGTTGGCAAGACAAAGATGGACTGTTAAGTTTCTAGATTCGTAAACTCTGAAGTTGAACTGGCTGACGATCTGTGTAATCAGAAGATGGACCAGGTTATCAATTTCATCTGGATGTTTCGGAAACACCCAGGACAAAAGGACTTTGTGTGCAGTTTAAACACATCCAACAACTATGTTTGTAGTACACTAGTAATAACACCACTGATCCCTGCTGGGTGATGGTTGAGAATGTCCAGACTGTGTGGCCTACTGCGTGATGATACCTTCAAGGATTACTGTCCACACAGCAAGTTCATCATTCTATCATGGTATACTTGTCAATACAGTCTTTTGAAATGTTCCCTCATATCTGAACCATGGCCCACTGGAGGCCCGTCACACATTTATGACGTATTTAAATAATCTATAATGTATTTAGCAGTAATAACTGCTCAACAGGCCTATGCTGATTAAATGTACTGATGCACAGGTAAAAAGGAAAATCAGTGAGATTTAAATTCCAAGGTAACATATATTCAGAGCATTCAGGCTGCTTACGTAAAGCCCTAAAGGCTCTAGGTGTATTTCAACATGTTGTAAAACATGCAATTCATTGAAATACAACGACGGAACCATGAAACGATTTCTACACGTTCAAAATTACAAAACAAATAATTCTAATCTTAGCACTGCACTTCAATAAGTCTGGTGCATCTGCTTTATTCTGCATTTTAACTGTCAAAAAAAAAAAAAACTAATTTTAAAATCTAATCTTCAGCATTAGAAAGTTACTTTATTAGGTTATGCTATTATTATGCAGTTATTTTGCTACTTAGGTCCGTCAGCATTAAACCCAATCAGCCATTATAAAAGTAGCCCACACGTTTATCTATTGTTCATTTGGCAGCGTTGCGAAGCCTCTCCTGAAACTTTGCATGCGCAGCACATTCGTGTATTGAGGTCCTCCAAAAGTACAACTTCATCTTGCAACATCAGCTGCTCTGGGTTACCAAGTCCCAAAAGGCCAGACGCGTTTCCAGGAAGATAAACAGGTGAATGGGGAGCTTTACCCTCATTCATTACTGTTCTTTTAAACATGTGCGTTAACACAACATATGCAATGTAGAACATAGTGTTAAAGTTTTAATTTTAACTTCATACATTAATAATGGCAAGATTCTTACATGACCTACTACAGCTAGACTCTTTTTCCCTTTCCTGAATCTCCTTATATTAGCCTTATATTATAGAATTAACAGGAATGAATTCTATTTATATCTTTGATGTTGCTGGGATAAGAGAGATCAAATCACCACACAGTACACAAACTCAACATTGTTGCATCCCCCCCCCCCCAAAAAAAAAAAAAAAGATCCTAACCTAATTTACAAAACACACATCACATCACTTTCAATTATAAAGTAACTATCAAATGCATGACTAACATTTAATTTCTGGAAACATTGCAGGCAATTTTAGAAACAACATAAACGCTATTAGGAGTCATGTGATTTAGGCCCATTCTACTTTCTGAAGTGTAGACAGGAATCTAGACCAGTCATTTGGCAGAAATATTGAGATATTTTGTGGATACCACTGGGTTAAAGGTCATCCAAATGGTACATCTGAACTGCAACACTAGCAGTCAAATTGTTTATACATGATGTACACAGTCAGGTCAACTTTTCTGAATTGGCCATGAAGTTTAAGATTTAGTGGGGAATAACAACACTACTGTTAACTCTGAGAGGTCAAAAACTACCAAGAAATAAATACTAAAACACATCTGACTGGGCCAAGTCGCCACTGATTGGTAAGCAATCTACACTCCCTGTTGCAATGAACTAGCTGTGCCTCCCTCACCAAACCAAAAGGCACATGTTCAGCAAAAGAATGACCTCTGATGAAACTCTGATGTCCTGAAAAACTGACATGGGGGTCATGGTTGACATGGGAACCCTAATTAGCCTTTTCAGAAAAGGAAATGTTTTAGAGAAATAAGTCCATACCCATCAGTCATAAGCCCATTTCAACACAGTAAAGCCCATCGCACCAGTAGAAGGACAGAATCTGATGCATACCAAGACCCACCACTCCCAATGCCAACCTGAGGATTCCCAGGTTCACTCATAAACGTGTGTTCAAACCCTACCCCTCACTAACCCTGCTGAGCTACATACAGGATTATTACAGTTACACAGGATGCATTACAGTGGTGCCCAAGACTCACTGGACAGGGGTGTGTGTTACCAGACTGACCTGCTGGGGTACCGTCGACAGAGTGACACCCTGGGGCCGGACGGCTGTCGCTCCTCCAACCGTGGTGGCCACCTGCACTTGGGCCTGTGTCTGCACGGGGGCCTGGGCCTGGGCGGGCTGGGCCTGCAGCGGCAACTGCGTCAGCTGCGCCTGTGTCAGCTGCGCTGGTATCTGGACCTGGGACTGGGGCAGGGACGTCAGCAGCACCTGCTTGACGGGCCCGTTGGGGGTCTGCACCAGCCTCTGGACGCCTGTCGCCATCTTCACCTGTCCCGCTGCAGACTGCGTGGTATTTAATACCGTGCCCCCTGAGACAATGGACATTCCCGGCCTAATAGGTGTCCCCGTCAGAACTCTGGCAATGGTGAGCTTCCCGGGGGAGCCTGCAGGGCCTGTGACGCTCTGTAGCACCTGCGCCTGACCCTGAGGGCCCTTCAGGATCACGATCTTAGGGCCTGTCTGGCCAGCTGCCTGTGGGGCAGGATGCTGTTGGGTGACCTGAGCCCCTGACACTGGAACAGCCAACGGGGAACTGAGCAGAACAGTGGTTGAACCGCCGACGCTATTGGCCATGGGGACGGAGGACTGAGGCACTGTCTGAATGGTAACCGAAGCTGGAGTGCTCACTGCCTGGGCAAGAGACACCTGACTGGCCTGCTGTGTCTGAAGAGGTATGGTAGAGACAGTCGTCGTGATGGGTGCCTGAACTGGCAGAACAGCTGGGACAGGGTCACCGAGGACAGCTATGCTGGGATCTGATGCTGGATCCATTGGGGGATCCACTTGGCCCAGCGCCAACTTCAGGGCCTCTTCAACAGGGTCTGAAGAGCCCTGAGAAAAGGCATCTTCTGGAAGGGCATCCAGATTAAACAGTGGTGTGTCATCAAATAGGTCCATAATGGGATCCGCCATCTTGTGATCAACAGTTTGTGAAAAACGGGAAAGCAAAGGAGGGGGGAAACACCTCAGACAGCAGTGTTAAACAAACTGTCCACCAGTTAAGAAGATTTCCATGAACAGATAACCAAGAAAAGAGAGATAGAAAAAGAGGTTATTTAGAAGTCAAAATCACAAATTTAAATGTATTCAGTAACACATGTTGCAATGTACTTACATTCAAGTTCCTATGGTGAATAAAGTTCTGAAGTCATTTACACCCGTCTCATAAGGAGTAGATGTAAGGTAGATGTTTGATTGACAGTACGAGGACCAGGAGAGAGGCAAAGGAGTAGTGGGTTCTCCTGCCCACCCCACCCTCGTTCCTGCCCTTTACTCACTGAAACCACAACTTTCTTCACTCTCTGGGCTGAAGACTACAGTGCCCTTCAACAAGAACGTCCCTTGATGCCCTAAACAAAATAAGAGAGATTCTGTTGGAGAGCGGAAAACAACAGGCAAGTAAACATTTCAAATGGAACATTTAAAATAAACCACATACATTACAAAACAGCCATTTGACAATAAATGTTTGCATGCAGCATAATCCAGAAAAAATACTTTGGACAAAGCAGACATAGGTTAACTTGCTTCATGACTACCTGGACATAATGAAATCATTGAAGAATTCCAATGACAAATCAATGAGAGGACAGTGATGCGCCATTTAACTGAACGGAACATGTAGTAAGCCTTTAAATAACGAACATTTTATTCATCTGTGTTTCAAAATAATAGAGCTACGGTACGTTAGAAGGAGCTAAGATGCCAAGCTAAAACTCCTGAATCGGCACTGTTGCTAAACGTACAATATGCTCAAACCTGTTAATGTTAGCTATCCTAGCTACATCCACTGGCCATATATACTGCTGTATGTACAAGAAAAGTGTAGCAGATTACTTATGGTTTTGTGAATCGTTGATGTAAAATATAATTCTCTATCATTTACTTTCACCACTCATTCGGGCTCTTTCAATCTCTCTCATCAACAAACCGGACCAAACCAAAGGCAACGTGCTACAAAAGCATAGCCCGAGTACGTATAGACATGGACAAGGCCGCAAAGCTGTTTCGACTGAGCGAGGTCGTTTTTTCTGGTAAAATAACCACTAAAACGTTACGATCCACTTCCCTAACTTTCTCTGTTGTAATTTCGGGGTACTAAATTTACCTTTGCATCGACACACATGGCTTTCTCCGTCTCACAACACTGTACGATTACAGGAAACGACCAGCGTAGAGCAGGAACTATCTTTCTTGCCAAGCTGAACGTCAATGGTGCGTCCCCTATTCTCATCCGCCTCATGCTGATTGGACAGAAATGTAAGGGGCCGGCAATATTAAACTGCTCGGTTGGTCTAATCAAATGCTCATCATTTTCGTTTGCGGAATTACTGGGCGGGACAGGTTAATCGAGAACGGTCGAGGAGGTAGTTTGGTTGAACTCGCAATAAATGCGGCCTAGTTGGTAGCAGTGGGGTTTTCACGAGCGTGCTTGTTAGAATTTACGACAATGGCTGTCAAATACTGTAACACGGTAAAAAAAAAAAAAAAAAAAAAAAAAAACTAATGTCGTCCGAACCTATGTGGAGAAAACACTTTAGTATAATTTAGTCTACTGTGTCTTTTGTACCAGACTGAGCTTTTGACTTAATTGTCAAATTGCATTGTTACTGTTGATATCAAAATCAAACGTATTAAAGTGACCATATAAAAATGCATTTTATTATACATTTTATCTATCTATCTATCTATCTATCTATCTATCTATCTATCTATCTATCTATCTATCTATCTATCTATCTATCTATCCATTCATCCATCCATCAATTTGTCTCAGGGTCTCTTCAGGAATCATCTGGGTCTCTTCATAGACATCATATTTTATTACTCTGTTTATTTGTCGTAGACTATTAAAATTTGTTTGAATAGAATGGATTGCAATAGAGATTTGTATAGTTTATTTATACTGTTATGTATATTTTACACCACGTATTAATATATTTACTGTCTGGTCGCACTGTTTTCTGTATTAATAATATGTGGCGCTATAATACACTGTGGCGCTGTTTGTACTGTTGTCTACTGCTTAATGTCAAATGTAGAATCTAAATTCCGTTTCGCAACATGTCGGAGGTGAAAAGGAATGATGTTCAAATAGCCTTGTATGACGTCATCTACAGAGCTTTACTATGCACATTACTGCGATGACTGTTTAGATTAAACTAGTAGGGCCTACAGATAGTAAATAACTCATCAGAGAATTAACATGCATTGCCCACGTTTTGAATGAACACGTTAGACCTGGAGCACACTAAAACCGTTTAAACGTGTAGTGGAGTCATACTTCAAGAGGTTACTTTTTATAGATTTTCCATAGCTTTATTATACTTTATTGTATTAGCACATTTTAAATTAGACCTGTGTGTGTGTGAGAAAAGAAAGGGTGAAGATACAGACACATGGTGTATATTTACAAGTGTGGGTTTGAACCAATTCGGCGTAAAAAAACGACTGTGACAGCGCACCCTGCTGGGTCCATAGGAGGCCAGCACAGGCGCGAGCACGGTCCTGCCAGAAGCTCCATCTGCCTGCTCGCGACCGGTGGCACTCTTAAGTTGTGTTTTCCATTATGCTAGCACTGCTATCTTTGCTGATTTCTGTTCAGTCATGCTAACTCTGATTCAGCGAGCTATATTTTATAAATAGTCACTGTGTTGTTTAATGTGCTTCTAAAAGACCGCCTAGGCAAAATGGATATAGAGAAACATCTCCACCTTCTAACAAACACTTAGTTGGGCATTTTGTGACACCTCTCCGGCTTGAAAGAAAAAGAAAATTGATGTTTAAATAATTAGTTTCATTTAATCATTGTGTTAAATACAAACGTAATACATTTGTTTCAAAAGGCAGGCCACAGTGGAATAAAGTGTAGAAGAAAAGGAACACAACTTTGTAAGAGGAAATAATGCTTCATCAAACTCATATCGCGACTGTTGGGAATATTTCCAAGCTTTTTTTTAGAAGCCAAATATGTAAGTGAAGTGGAAATGAACATATGTTTGAAATATTTTAACACAGTGCCACTTGTTACACCATGTGAAAAGTCTAGTGACTCCAGAAATGAGAGTTTAGTTCCTATTAAACTACACATTAGTTCACCTTCTGTGGAACATAACAAAAACAAAAACACATTCAAATTAATCTATTTAATCTTCATTTATTTTATTTAATATTTATCATTTAAACTTTAACTCTTTTTAAAATTAAATTCATTTCTATATGTTTCCATTATCTTGTAGAACTGTATTTTAAAAATAGGAAGAACGGAACTTAAACAATGCCTGATACTGTAGTTTGCATCACAAATCTCAGAAATATTATTTGGGCTGGTTTTCCAAACAAATATTTAAACTATTCATGGACATGTTACATGTCAAAAAGGACTCTCTACTGAAAGTCCTTTTTGGTCCATGGCCTCTGTGTGTGAAAAACCAGCCCCACCGCTGTCTGGTTGCCTTGCTACTGCCCTGGCCGTCTGTCCACACTTTCTGACTGTTTACAAGGGGAAGACGAGGAAGCCAGAGAAGGTGGAGTACTTCCATCCACCCATCAGGTTGCCCCGCTCCAGTTTCAGATAGGCCTTATCTCCCCTCTCCATGATCACTAAGCCGGCATTGGTTGCAGCCTCTCGGGTTACATCCTGGTCTCCAGCGAAGGCGGAAATCATTGGCCATCCATTGAGCATCAAGCTCACCTGTATGAAATGAACACCGGGAGGAATTGGTATGTTTTCTGAATGTAATGCGTATGTATAATCACCATGCATTCCTGGGGTGCTATTGCCTTGTTGGTACATTAGGACATACCTGTATGGTTTGCCTGTTGTAAGCTTTCACTACATGGAAGTTGAAACTGTACACTCCCCTCCTTGGAGCTAAGAAGACACTGCTTTCTTGATCAAAATGGCCACCTACATTCACCAAGATCTGTAGAGAAGATTAAGCTGTAATTCAAATGCAGCGTACAGCACAAAAAAAAAAAAGGCTGATGAGTTTTATGGATGGACTGTTCTGCCGATTTTTCGGTTTACCTGGTCAAAGTAGATGATCATGGTACGATTGCTCATGTCTGTGGGTTCATGGTTGGTTTGGCGAGTGGCTGAGAAAGCAACACGACCAGTGCCAGAGCGCACAGACATGCCCAGTGCATTATTTGCTGGTTCTGACGATGGTGTGGAGTCACAGACCACTAGACATTTCCCCTCCAGTACTATGGGCTCTGTGTCATTCTGGCTCCTGGCCACTAGAGGGCCCCACAGCAGAAACAGCCCTAGGAGCAGAACGGGAACTCCAACTGGTCCACAACCTAACACTGCCGGCATGTTCTCTTTTGGTGAAGATCTTGTATGGTGCGTTTAGATGATTACGTATATCGATTTCTTGAATATGCTGGCCTTCAACAATCAAGAGTCAAAAGGATTAAGGGGCAAAAATGAGACAAAGTCACCACAAATCTCCTTCTGCGTCTTTCCTTCTCTCTTAGACTTTCTCTTTAATAGCACCTTTCAACAGGGCTTCTACTCTGACTTCCTTCGCGGTTTGTTACAATATCTGCGGAATATCAAGGACAAAGACATCTAGAGGCATCTTAAAACTGAAATAAAAATCCATCCTTGGTCGATCTGCAGAAAGGAGGGAAAAGGAGAGTGAGATTAGAGGGAGCTCTCAGCAAGCAGGTATGCTGCCTTCTCAACCAGCAGGTAGTTTTCTGAGCGGGGGGAGGAGGAGGGGGATCTAGGCAGGAGAAAGAGGCCATCGTCAGGTACCATGTTGGATCGCTGTCAGCAGAGGGAAGCAGCATCCAGGAGGGACCAAGTACCGGGGAGAGAAATAGGAACGACTCCACTGAGAGACCATCTGTCTTTCACACGCTCCCTCTCCCTCCTGATGTTCCACAACACGCAGCCCGCTCTCTCCTATCACCCACCCACATAGAGCATCCAGCCCTTCCACCATTCCTCCAGCATACTGTTTGAACTGTATCCCTCTGGTTTCTTGGCACCTTGTTTCTAGGCATCTCTAATGTGCAAAAGAATAAACTGTGACATACCGTACGTCTCGGAAACAGGACGGATAAAGGTTAAGCAATGACGTTTTTGTTTGTTTGTTTTCGGAGATGATGCAATAATTCCGTTTGATGGGGTTATCACATGATTCTAATGTTGTTAACAATGATGTCTTACACTAGCGGATGCCATAACCGCTTAAACAAACTGCTAATGTTGTCTGAACGTTTTACCAATTCACAAGTATACTTTGACATAGTTCTTTCTTTTGTTAATACTTCAGTCTCTGATTTTAAAGAAACCCATTATAAGGACTCTCCATCACAAAATGTGCAAATTTACCTTACACCACAATAATCATTAAAGTTATATCTGCAGTCTTTGCCATTTCAGATATACAATGACACACATATTTCACAACTTAATACTTCACTATGACCTTGAGCTCTGGAAAGGTGCTTTATAAATAAAACATAGTATTAGTATAATACATTTTAGTACACCTCACGGTTGTGTGCATTGCATTATATCAAGATTTTGGTAAAGTCATAAAAATAGAATACAGGTAATTGCTTAACAAGAAAAAAGCAGAAAAATCACCTGTTTGATGTAGCGATGCGTCCTCTAGAGTGTGAGGTAAGGCAAGGAGAGACTGGAGGAATTAGTAAAGCTCAGTGGATCCTGTCTTTGATACTTATCCTGTGTGCCAAAGACCCTCCCTAAAGTACATTTCTCTCTCTCTCTCTCTCTCTCTCTCTCCCTCTCTCTCTCTCTCTCTCTCTCTCTCACTTACACACACACACATACACACATCACAGGGTGTTACAGACTATGTGCTGCATATCTTCATTTAATGCCAGTAATTAGCCAATGCTGCATCTCTTCCATGCAGACTTGATTGAGGGTTAAATTATAAAAGTTTAAGATTAAATAATACAAATGTATTATTTACAAATCCACCAAGTATTAGGAGTTACTGTTTTACACCCTTGTTGCCCTCAGAACAGCCCACTTTTGAGGTCTTGAAATCATTCCGGGGTATTCTTATACTTTTTTCCCAGGAAAAAAAAATCCCAGAAAGACTGCTATGCTTCTCCCAGCTGTGTTGATTTGGTTTACAGTAAATCTCCCTTGTTAAAGTCTGTTGGACCCATAAATACTTATACAAATATTCACAAAGGTCACATTAATACTAAAAAATCATATTCAAAATTACTCAGGTTGAGTATTCAGGTATTAAAATGTTATAATAATTTGCTCCAGTGGAACATACATGCCTCAGAAGTGAAGGCCAAACATGTTCCAAATATCTTCACACACACTGTGCATTTCAAAACACATGTAGATATCACACAAACCACTGCACTATCATTATAATTGTTTATTACTTTACCCGCAATCTTAAACTAATACACATAAACACAACAGCAAACTTGTAGGTTAAGAGCATTTCACCTTGAAGAACCTTTGGTAGTTTGGTTCTTGCCATGAGAGTCCTAAGAGTGGAAGACTGATTTGATTCAGTTCTTGAGAACAAGTTTGGGAATTTAGCTGCATCAGACTTTAGTAATCTCGTTTTTGTTTTTATGTATTTGTGGCTCCCAAATTTGGGGAGAGTAGTTTAGATTTAGCATGTCAAAATGACAGGGTCTCCAGGGTATAGTGGAAATGAATGAGAAAGCATGTTCTATTTTTTTATTGACTATTTTCTGGGTTTGTTTACATTCATTCTGACTCACATATCAACCAGTACAAAAAAGTGCTACAAATGGTCATCTTATTGTTATAAAATCTTGGCACAGTAGAATGCGGTTTTATTGTGTTGGGGAAAATATGTCCTCTGTTTCTGCAGTTATTTAGTCTACTGAACTCTCTGACTGAAATCTGTGAGGTTCTCTGCTGCTTAAATATAAGGCAAACATGATCTTTTGGCTTTGCTGTTTCGTAGTTGCAGACTGTTATATCATTGTTGACAACAAGGTTATAAAATCAAACAAGCCACTCCAATCAGCACCAGAGCAGTTATCCACATAATCCTAAAATTATATCAAGATACAACAGGTAACTTGGTCTCAACACTACAGTGTTTACAGCTCGGCACCATCTTAACAGATCATATACTGATCCTCATATATTCTGGAGGACAAAGAACCTGCTTTAGAGCACTGACTTGTAAAGGCCAAAGCCCAGGCGCATTGGCAAGCAGAAGCACGGATGGAAAGAGTTGGTTAAAGGGGACCTCACTGCAAGAGAGATAAACACTGATGTGATAGAGCATGACCACTAGATGGCAGAGTTTGTAACAGTTCCTGATTCCCACCCACTGTTTTGTTGTTGTTGTTGTTGTTTGCACTGTTAGGTTGCATTAGACTGCAATAAAATCTTTATCTGGTGTGATTTGGTCTTGTGGGGAGTAAAGAATACCATAGTGCAGAACACAGCAGATATCCACATTTTGGCAGAATTGTTTTAAAATGAACTGCTGTTCTATAGCCTACTGTCTTGAATACATTTTCAGATCATTTGGCAATTCTTGATTTAAGCAACAATCAGCTGACATTGTTCTTCATTGGGTTATTCTTCTTGGTTAATGTGAAGCTCAACCAGATGTTTCTCTTATTTCCGAGATAAAGCTGCTCTCACGTTCACAACCAGAATCTAATCTTAGAACTTCAGTTTCTCTGTTCTGTGAGCTCCAGACTCCACTCCTGATTCAAGCCTGGCTACGCTGCAGTACACAGCTGTGAGCTGAGTGTGGCATCAAAACCTGTAGAACATGATACATAATCAAACTTGCATGTGTCATGATTTTACTGGTCACGTGCATGAGGTCTGTTCAGTACTCCCCTCCCAAACACATATGAAACACACCAGGGAAGACAAACACTTACTTAAATGAAATTCCTGCAACTAAAAAAAAGTAAAGGTATTGAAAAATAACACTTAAATAAGCTACTTGAAATGTTTTATTTTTATATATGTGGATTGTTTTAAGAGAAAAACATAAATACACTATATGGCAGAGTCTGGTGTGGATGAACTTGACTGGCCTGCACAGAGTCCTGACCTCAACCCGATAGAACACCTTTGGGA
>JAOYMR010000015.1:10521362-10570763 GCA_025802075.1 Tenebrosternarchus preto | reverse complement strand
TCCTAAACCTTGTGGACAGCTTTCCCAGAAGAGTTGAAGCTGTTCTAGCTGCAAAGGGTGGACCAACATCATATTGAGCCCTATGGATTAGGAATAAGGCGTCACTTAAGCTCATATGTGAGTCAAGGAAGGTGAGCGAAAACTTTTGGCAATATAGTGTATTAGACAAATTTGCTTACTGCATACGTATATCTAAAAAAATTAATTAATAAATACATGATTAAAATCATAAGTGACAATATCTTTGAGCTGATAATGGTATAAGATATACTAGCTTGTCTATCAGCGTGGTATTTTGTGAATTCATAAATAACTGGCTTCCTAAAGCCCTGTTATTTTTTCAGTCATAAATTGAGTGAAACATTGATCTCTCACCCAGATTAGCAGGAGCAGGTCTGTCACCAGGCGTACAAGCAGATGCTGTCTGTCTGCTCTTGATCGTCTTCACTCAGTAGGAGTGTTCTGCAGCTGATCCACAGGCTGCTGCCTCTCCCACGTGCTCACGTTCTCCCACGTGCTCACGTTCTCCCACGTGCTCACGTTCGCCCCAGCGCTCACGTTCTCCCCCGTGTTTATTTTCTCCCCCCTGCTCACGTTCTTCAGGGCACCAGCATGTCCTGTGGAGCCCGTGGGGCTGAGCTGAGCGCCTCCACAGGTCCCGCCAGACGTCCGTCATCTCAGACGGGACCTGTGATGAGGAGAATTTGCAACTGTTCCATTGCACACACACAAATTCTGTCCAAATTCTGTCAAAGTCAGTTTTCCAACACTAAACAGTAGCGAGGCTTGGAAGCAGCATACTTAGGGGGCCCTTGTTTGCTGTTTACTTGCTGCTTCTCCGAGGCTCCTGGAGGATCCTCTCAACATACATGTTCTTCTCCAATGTAATGTGACCTAAGAAATGATCATATATAATGTACATTAAAATGTGATGAAATGTGAGAAGTCATGGTAGTGCTGGTAATGATAATAATATTAAAATCACCCATCACACTCACGCATCACATTCACCCATCACACTCACACTAACCATCACACTCACACTCACCCATCACACTCACGCATCACACTCACCCATCACACTCACACTAACCATCACACTCACAATCACCCATCACACTTTCGACACCACCACTCCACCACCATAGCCATTATTATGGTGCATGTCAACCACAAGAGTGGAATCTTCTCACATTTTACTCTCCTTACGGCATCCCTGTCCCCACCACCCTGTGCTCCACCCAGGCGTGCAAAGCTGCATCCACCAGGGCGGAGATGTGCTCCAGCTTCTCCCACACAGCCTGGACTGCTGCCGTGGTGACAGGGTAAGGGATAACACAGGATAAACAATTGTGAGAGCACTGTCACCACAGATAACAACGGTACATTGATCAGGTCTATAAAGTTTACACACGTTTTCCCAAGTAACTGTGCAACCATGACACACGCGTGCCTCAGATACTTGAGTGAGAATACAGACATAAAATAATCAATCATAACATTATTGTTTGATGGCGATATGTTATTGAAATGTTGTGTATGATCCACGTGTGCATGAATATTGCTAGTGAGAGTTATTTTATTGATTCATTGAATGTTTTCCCCCTGTTTCATGTAGAATGGAACCACCAAGGAGATCGGTGGGAGGTAGTATAAAGGATGTGTGAACCTGCTTCAAGGGGGAGTCATTGAGGATGATGACAGTGGCTTATACGGCCGTTACAGTCGTATGTTCTCATACCAGCTTTCCATAGACTGTGTGGGGAAGCTGTGTGGTTGCCATGGACAATGCGCTTCTTTTGAACTTGTACTTGTAACCTGACGAGTAGGAAGCAACACTAGCACTGCGTGTGAAAACTATTGACTGTGGACTATTTTTAATCTTGTAAAGGTGGCACTTCAGCACAACACGTTGAGACACGTTGCAGGATAAAAATACCTGTTACCTGTTACCTATTATTTGATACCAATTACCGTATACCTGTTACTTGATACTGTTACCTGCTAGCTGTATACTGACATGCTCTATAAACGGTAATAAACAAATTGTAACACATTACTGAACAGTTACATGAAGCTCTGGGGACCAGAAAATCGAGAGGAGCTCATTTCTATATGGTACAGACATTTCTCACTGCCACAACAATGACCTAATTTATATTTAATATAACACTGTTTAGGTTACAAATATTTAACATATTTGTGTACAAGGGGCTTCAAATAGCAAACTTAGAGTGAGAATCCCGGTCTGACTCCATTCTGTTTATATAACAAAAACACTGACCCCAGTTTGGAGTGGGGTCATATATGAGACACACACATACTGTCATACTGATAAATATCTCACAAATGTACCTTAAAATATAAATGTACCTTTTAAAAAAAGGGATAGTCGGATTTTCCAGTTGTGTTAATAATTTGTTCTTTTTGTCCTATTTTGGTACTAGGAGGTACTTTCAGGAGGTTATTTCTCGTCCTATATATATTGTTTATCCTTTTGTGTGATCCCATCCCACCAGCTGCTACCTCCATCTTCCTGACAGGAGGGCAGGTGCTGTAGCAGTCGCTGTTAATGAAATCAGGTGGGATTTATTAACCAGCTGCTTCACTGCCTGCATCGGTGCGAGCCAGAAAGCCACACAATCCCACACACAAACCCCCGCTGCCTCGTCAGAGAAGAACTCCACGGGCCTCGTCAGAATTCCACCGCATAAAGGCATGATGCCAAAAGTTCTGTTTCGTTCAATTTTGTTTTTATTCGTGAAGCACCTTTCTCAACATTTTCGCAAATCAGCTGCGCATGAAACGCCATGTTTAGAATCAAGGGTGACCTTAGCGTGAAAGACCTGCCTGAGATGGCATGAACAAGAAACCATGCAAAGAACCAAGACTCCAAAGGGGGACACAGTAACACTCCTCTGGGCGCTAGAGGAATCTTGATATGCAGATCTTCTTGAATGCTGCAGGATTACAGCACTTGCATTCAGACCACAGACAGAAGAGCAGAGAGAAGGGAGACAGAAGAAATAAAATCCAATTAAAAGCCTGACAAAATATGTCTGTTTTAGGAATGTTCAACTGTATGCTGTACAGTGTGAGAACATTGTAAGAAGCTCAATGTAAGTATAAGAAGGTATGACATACAAGAGAAAGAGCAGTTCATACAGCCACTTACAAATCATGGCAGAAGTTTGAGAAGGGTGTCAAAATCTCTGGAGCATCCAGATGAGGTCATTCACTACACCTGGAGGGTGAACAGAACACGCAGGTGGTTCCTAGGTAACAGAACAGGACCAAAGAGCAGGAGGACCCACAGCCAGGCCAGCATATCAGGATGGTGAACAGGATGGTGAACATCATATCACTCAATCACTGCTGCAAGATTCCATGTTACCTGTTACCTCATACATATTACCTGATACTTGGTGCCTATTACCTGATACCTGTTACCTGATACCTGTAACATGTTATTTGATACTGTTACCTGACAGCTGTGTACTGACACACATTATCAACAGCTCCAGATCAACTCACATTATTTAATAACTCAAGGGCTTAATAGCAGATGTCAAAACGTTTAAACAGGCTTTCTATTTTATTAGGTACATCTGGTGCATTAGTAATCATCTAACCACAGAACCATCAATAAATTTCAATAAATTCCCTCTTGTCCCTTTTACAGCAAGGTACTATAAGCTGTTAAAGCTAAACTTTTACCAGGAACAGCACAAACAGATTTATTATCTGTGAAAATAAAAGAAATACAGGAAACTACTATATAAATATTCAATTTGTCACTGTTCAGAATTTCTCTATGAGAAATGTACAGTAAAAGTTACTCCCGGATGTTATGATAGACTAAGAGAACTGCGCTCTTTCACTGATTCCCATGCCATAGCTGGCTGTGGATGTTGGCCGGTGTGTATCATTACAGAAAAAAGAGCATCAGTTCACTCTCCCTGTCAATACATATATTGAGCATATACTGCCATGGCACCGGTGGCTTGCAGCCTGAAATATTCAGGGAATAATTCTGAACAGAATCCACGTAAAATTTTTCATCAGTGCTGTCAAGCAGTGCAGTCTTCTGACCATTGCCAACTGGAGGAAGTCAAGAGGGATGAGTCTCTCTTTAAAGGGAGCGATGCCAAAAATACCACCACGGTCATCTGTTCTGCCACCATACTCTCACGCATCCCACGGACCAATGGCCTTGGGAGAACTGCGGGATGTTCCCATGGTGACGCTGCTGAACACTGTGCACCTGTGGGTACTTTGGTCCACGCCTTCAAGCAGGGATTCCCTCGTGGAAGACCTTCAGATCTTCGCTATTGAGGAAGATGTTCAGCTCTTCACACCTTAGGCCAGCAAGCCTTTAGGCATCATGTGACGGCCTGTGTGAAGAGGAAGGGAGGTGGTTCTGATATTCTCCGTCTCTCATTGCCGGAAAGGGCAATGCTAAGCTAATAGTTTGTTTTGTTTTCTGCCTGACACCAGAACTGCAAGACCATACGACAGCTATCAAGCATGTGATTTTCAGGCTAAGCTACATTTATTACCATGACAGTATCTGTACTCCCTGGGAATCAAACCAATAATCTTCATCAAATCCTAGAACTTGATATTAGTACAATGGCCAGAATTGAACTCTGTCTTATTCTACAAGATACTTTCCATGTCTCTTTCTCTCCTTATTTCCCTCGTTTCAAGTTTGGTTAATTGTGCACATGCTTAGTATAGACCACCAGGGGGCAGCAGCGTTCTGAACACTGCATTCCCACACGGAAAGCTAGTCTGGTGCATTGGCTCCTTTACGTTAGACTGGAACACTGCTGTATTATTATTGCTTACAGTTGCACGTTCTGTTTTTAGTTCACATACTTTTGTCTTTCACTTGATTTGTTTTGGTTGCTTAGGGTTAGGATTAGGGTTAGGTTTTCACTTGATTTGTTTTGGTTGCTTAGGGTTAGGATTAGGGTTAGGTTTTCACTTGATTTGTTTTGGTCCAAATATATATTTCTGATTTGATATTCAAAAAGGTTTGAAAAACAGCTTGAAAACATAGAATATGTATTAGTTACTGCGCTGTTATGCACAGCAAACAAATAAAGTGACCACAGAATTTAAACAGAGGAAAAAATATATATTTGTGTGTTTACAGTTTAGAGAAAATGCATCATGAACACAATGTGGTTACATTACAGCCTGAAAACAGTTTGATTTGGCCACTGTTATTATCACTATTGGCATAATTGTTTTATATAAAAAAAAAAAAAAGTTGTACTGGTGTGCTCTTACATGCTCCATTTTGTTGACTGTGAGTTCAGGTTGTGAACACAGCACCTCCAGGAGGCTGGCCTAGTACATTGGACCTTTCTACTGGGTGAATTCTGTTGAACTACTGCTTCTGTCCTTTTGTGCCCTGTGCCTTCCGATGCCATTTCTGCACACAGGTGCATATGTTCCACCTCCCAGTTTCCAAGTGTCAGTAAACTGATTGGCTCCACAGCCCCGTGTCTCTGTAAGGTGATTGGCCCCACAGCTTTGTGCCACAATAAGATGATTGGCTCCACAGCCCTGTGACTTAGTAAGAGTATCTGAGAGGAGGAAGAAAGAACAGCTTCGCCTTTCATGTTGGTTAACTGGTGGTGCCATCACTGTTTTTTTCCAGGTTTAAAGTTCAACTGAGTGGGTGTTAGAGGTCTCGTTCCCATAGAGTTAATCGGCTTGTGATTTTTAAACAGGGCTTACAGATGACACCATGGCTTCTCTGGCACATCACTGCACACACATCTTCAGTGTTTAATAGGCTTGCAGGGAGTCAGATAGCAGAACAGACTAGTAGCTACAATGTCAGAATGAAAGAGGGAAGAACTTGATATAGTTTTTACACTGAATTTTCACTTTATTAGGTGCTACGCTATCAATAATAGGCTACTACTGTATTCTGTAACCTAAAAGATCTTAGATATTGTAGTGTGCCACTACTGTAAATATGTTTCTCTGAATGCACACACAATCCTATATAAGATTTTCAAGTACAATTTAAAGTACCAAACTGGTTCAAACACAGTAATTAATGGTAGAAAATACAGAAATTCTTTACAATGGCATGACAAAGGACACTGTCTAAAATCAAAGGATTGGTATCTTATATATGCAGCTATAGAGTAGTGTCTAATGAAATACTCATCAGCGCTGTAATCTCAGAGTATGAAACATTCACTCAGTAGCAGTGTAATCTCAGAATACGAAACATTCATGCAGTAGCAGTGTAATCTCAGAATATGAAACATTCACTCATTAGCAGTGTAATCTGTGTATGAAACATTCACTCATTAGCAGCATAATCTCAGGTGATGCTGTAACTGATTTCAACACAATTCTTATAAGCCTTTATAAGAATATAGTCACAACTTACATTCTTATTTTGTTATCCTATCATTCTTATTTTCTGTCATCCCATAACTCTTATTTTATGTCATCCTGTCATTTGGGGTTCTTCATAGTCGTTGCCAAGTGTCCTGCTTTCTTCAATTTTCAAGAAATTTCAGTTTTATATGGCATATGTGTGCTAGTTTAAAAAAACAAGACTTATTACTTGTTTTACCTTTTCATATGTGCAGTCAATAAATAAATAAGTATATCCTAATTATGTTTTGTCTTTTTACTGGAGAGCGAGATACTGCTCTCCGAAGATATTGTTTAGAAGGGATATGGACCAAAGCTAAATTTTTGGCCATTGTATCTAGAAGGTAGTCTAATTGCTTCATACCCCAAATCCCAAAATAATACAACGCACCATCCCATTTCGTACTCTGTGTGGCCAAATTCACGCGCAATATGATTGTTACTTGTAAGGGCGGCAATCACAGGACAGAAGGACCGGTGGACAGACGGACATCGATGCTGCAGAGAATAGTCAACAAAGACACACGGCAGTGAAGGGGCCTTTCCAAATACAAAGGGAGTTGGTCGGCGAGGGGAGGGAGAGCGGAGGGGGTGACAGGAACACGGAAATCTACTTCTTTTTCGATATGTGCCTTCAATGTGTCTTCTTCCATTGGATCGTTGTTGGGTAAATGCTGACCTAGTGAAATCACGACAACAGCAGAAAAAACAGTAATATTAACGACGCAGAGAATAATTACAGCATGCTCCTTTAGGCCAAACGCGAATGCGCATCGAAGTGGCTAGCAGCCGGAAAACCCGACGTCGATGCTACTGCGTGGCCGACGGGCTATCTCAAAATGTTATATTCAGATATTAAATAACTGGCAACTGGTAAGTAGATTGTTTATTCCCATTCCGAACCAGTCGAAAAGCTAAACCGATTTGAAGGGTCGACGCATTTTTTTGTAGTAATACGAAAATATGAATCATAATTGGTTATGATCATACAGCGCACGGGGAAACGCAACAGGTCGTCTGTACGGTCGGCTGAAGTTCTCGCAAGCTGTTGGCTGACGTAATTCTGAAATGTGTAGAGGAGTTTCCACGATGGGCAGCTAGCGAATGCATCATGAAATTATACATTTGCCTCTCACTAGGTTGACTGGCTTGTGTAAGCATTAGGTTTTAGGTTCTTCAGTTTATTAATAGTGTTTTACTGTGTCATTCTTAATTGGAACTGCTGACATATTTTTGCGTCTCCTTAATGCTAATTAAGATAATACCCTCAGCTCAAAGACCCGATCGAGTAAAACGATGGCGCTAACTGGCCTAAACAGCCACAGATCACAGGGTGAATGAGTTATTGTTGATTTACATGTGCTGAACAGTGGAAAATGTCAATTGAGACATGTGCATTGAATTTATTTAAATAAAGCTCATTTACATAATCTCATTGTACAAGAATCTCTGAACAAACATTTACATTTTAACAGTATTAACACTGTTGAAATGTAATAACCACACGGCATGCGTCTAAGCCTGGTCTTTACGGCCTCGTCCAAGCCTGGCCTTTTTAGTTTTTGACGTGGGCAAACTTGGCTGTTTTTGACCAGCGCTCTCAAATGAACTTGGACTTTGGGCTGTGGGCATCCAAAATTTGTTCTAAAAGAAATCAAATTCAAAATACAATTTATCCAATTTAATTGACTGTGTGGAACGTTTTGTTGTTGTGGGTTGTCAACTCCATAATAACAAAGACATTAAATACTTTTGCACATCAGAATATCAGCACATCTGTCACAGCGGATCCGTTTGTTCATTACAATTTCTGCAGTTCAGCTAATTAATGTATACCTTCGACACTGAGTATAAACAAATTTGCTGAACATGTAGCTAATAGTATTGCTCAGTGGAGACAGCTATTCTTATAGTTTTCATACAGACGGGCCAACTAGGCAAGTTGTACACATATGATCTAAGGTGAGGAAATTAATAAATGCATAATCTCCTGCAGATCTTAAGTGAATGATATTTTCACATAATTTTTTTTAATGCAGCACATCCTCAAGTGTGTGTGTGTGTGTGTGTGTGTGCTTCTCAGGCAAATTGATCAGCTTTATTGTACTTTATAGCACTATATAAACATTGAAACAATGTTCCATCAAAATGGCGTACTGTCATTGAGAATGCCATTACAACGCACTATAATGAGTACTTTTCAGAAATTCAGGGCATCATTAGTACACACACACACACACACACACACACACACACACACACACACACACACACACAACATCAATGCATTATCTGTTGTTTCAGAAATTGCTGTGTATATATAAAAGCCTCATAGGTGGCTGCCTCATAAGCTGTCATCAAAGTAAAGGGTGGCTAAAATCTAGAATCAAAAATCTAAGATAAACAAAAATTAACAGTATAATCACATCTTATTTCATTCACCTTCAGACTCTCTTATATATATATATAAGGTGGGAGATGAAGGCAAAGATTTGTCTTTGTACTTTTAGACTTTCATCATTTATGCAACAACTAAAATTTATTATAAATGCTGTCATCTAAACAGCATCAAAGTTGTGCATGTCTGTCAAAATTGTTCCATTATTTTATTTCAATTATGGATTTATTTTAATGTGCCATAGTAGTTTCTAACTTTGGAGTATATTTCTAGACAATAAAATAATTTGTTTATTTATATTACTGAATCATTTATCTCTACAAGTCAGAACCAATGTATAAAACAATTAAAGGTGTCGTTAGCAATGTATTATACACAAAGATAGATACTATCTGAATAGACATAGTTAGATATACACACATGTTGCATTTACTCTTCTAGAATCTTCTTTGGATATATAAAATATTTAAAACTAAAATAGTACTGTTGGTCTTGTAGACCTTGTTATAAGTCATTTAGAAAAAGGCAATGGGTGGATAAAGCAATGCAATTATTCATATATGTAATTGATCAGTAAATAATGGCATCATGTCACATATGAAATTGGTAAAATAGACTAAATGAGCTTTTTACTTCTTTCTGTCCTAATGTTTTCCTCTTGAGTTTGTATTTTTCAACAAGGAGAATGGATGATTAAAAATCTTTACAGCGTTAACTTGGCTGCAAATAAAGATTAACTCCAAATAAAGAGTTCCACATGTTTTTCTTTTCACAATTATTCTATTAAGCCTCTCACTTTCAGTTTTTGCCCTCTTTCTTATCTTTCATTGGCTGTTTTTATTCCCTCACTCCTTCGGATCTGAAATCCCATCCCTCCACAGTGCTCTCTGCACGGCTACCAGCCAACCCTGTTGCCACAGCAACAGATGACCAGGGACAATGAACCTGGCCACAAAATCCTTAAGCCCTTTCAGCCATCTTCTCAGACTACCCAGCGTGCTCTCAGATAAATGCCCATACACATGCACACCCACATACAACACAAAGAGTTCATCTTTATACATGCCATTATGCCTGTCAACACACCTAGCCTCCGAACCAAATTGGAATTCTTTGCTTATGATTTCTCTGACTGACGAATGCATTTGAGCTGATTAGAATTGGAGGCACATTCTTGAATAACTGCAGAAGGAGGAGGTGTTGTGTAGATTCACAGCAGGGGAGGGCAAGCAGATTCATTTATTATTCTTAGCACAAACAAATACCTGCGCATCAACAAACTAATTGTGCATAGACGTGAGGAACAAATAAACTTCCTGTAACTTAAGCCCTGCTCAAATTTCAGTAAAAGGCGATTACAAGTAGCTCCTGGCTGCCTGGCTCTCACTGAACAACCACAGAGCCCCAAAGAGACAATCGCATCTCATGCTTCTGTAGTTATATTATATGTGCTCTATGCAGGCTAACAACTTTGTCACCTTTAAGGACTCATTTGGCTTAAAACACATTCCCAATTTTCTTTTTGATTTTTTATATAATTAATCTTCTCTTAACGAGTATGCAGGATGGAGAGTGAAGTTTGAGGAGGTTATTTGACAGTGAAAAAATGGAAGGTTACAATGATCCATATATCTGTTGTAAACATTCTTATTAGCCCCTTTGAACAATTGCACAGTCTTGAGGGTGAGATTTTCCTGTTTAAATACTGGTAGAAACATCCTGCTGATGACAAAGGAGGATGTGAAACCTGAAGGTCTACACCTAAGTTGTGGATATTTCGGGACTGGAGTTTTTTCCCCTGATAATGGCCATACTATGAAATGTCTCTGTATCACTGCAGAAGGATGATAAAGATTCAGAACCAAAATAATAACAAAATATTATCACAAAAATCATAGATTTTATACAAGTAAAAGTTCACTGTCTTCAAATCCCCATTATAATGGAGATTGCTGATTACTTAAGAAGCAGAAATAACTAATCAGAAGAGGTTTTTGATTTTCTGTTGTACAGTGATATCACATGTATTCTAACAGTCATGCTACCTAGCAAAACTTAATGTAGATCACTGATTTATTGATCAGTGGTTGAATGATACGTTTGTGTAATACATACTGGACATTAGTCCACAATTGAAGAAGAAATGGGCAAAAACAAAACAACAACACAAAATTATTGAAGAGTGTGAAAACACTGAGATCCAGTGCTGTGCCGCATAACATGACAATCATTAAGCTAGTTTTGTGTCTAAATGCTCATTTAACTGATATGAACAAGTGATGTACCACATTTTCCACATAATGCTTTCCTTGTCATATTGTGATTGTTCTTTTGACTGCAGAAAAGTCAACAGAATTTTATAGAAAGCAAAAAGATTTTTCATGATGCATTCAGCACATAGCATTCCCATCAAGAACCTCTTCTTCAGGAGTTTAACTCAGTAAATGGTCTTGCGGCTTCAGCATTTGGAGATGAAGTCTTCCCTCAAACAACAGATATTAATTTTGTGTATTTTGCATGTGATAAAGGTAAACCTGTTTTTTTTTTGGTACTGTGGCAACGTTGTGACTGTTAAAAGTGATGGCATAAGTTGTGTAAAAAGGTCTCTTTTTGATTTCTTAGAAAGGCAGTTGGAAGTGAAGTCTCTCACGTCTACACTTGCAAAGAACTTTCCCGAACTGCCTCACCCTCCACAGCCCAGTTTCTCCCACCTTCCTCCACTCCAAGCCCTCCTGTGGGAGATCTCCCTAATGTTTACAAGCCCACTGCAAGCTCCCCTATCACCCACATTCCTTGCCAGTTCATGTTCCTCCCCAAAACATCACTCACAGAATCTCACTCTACTTAGATTTTCCCCAGCCCACTCTTTCAGTCCATTCCACATATAGGTAGTACAGTTTTCCACAGTCCATCATGGCTTCTCCTAAGCTAGGTGTACCTGCTACCAGTACAAGCTTGTCTTCCTCTTCCTTTTGCTCTGTGGCTTCCCTGTGTGCCCAGCAACATATTGGGAGCCCTTGCTCAGCACCTGAGGGTCCGACTAGCCCAATGACGCCATCCCTGTGCCCAGGTACAATCCCTGCAACCCTGGCTAGTGCCCCTGTCAGCATCGCTGTGATCCTGGATGAGCTCCGTGTTCTCCAGCAAAGGCAGATCCACCAGATGCAGATGACTGAGGAGATCTGCAGGCAGGTGTTAAGACTAGGGGAGGCATCATGTGACCTTGACTCAGGTCCGCTCATTCTGTCTCCCCTGCCTCTCTGTATGGAAGGCTCAAATCGCACTTCGAGAGCTACTCGGATCGATTCCACTCCTCTCCCCACCTCCGTGACCCCTCTCCTTGCCTGCTTCTCCACCCTACTTCCTTCACAATCTTCAGCCAAACCCTCCAACCCTGACAACACTCTCTCTAACATCCTACATCCTCAAAAGTCTCTGCTCGATGGAGCAGCAACTCCAGGTAACCAGCCTAGCATTACAAGTCCTCGATCATCTGTGACATCCTCAACTTCAAATACTGTAAACTACCCACTTACCCTCTCCCTTGCACTACCCAGCCATTTCTTACATGAGAAGTCTGGTGCCGTAACATCTAGTGGGCATAGTAATTTGACTTTCTCAAGCCCGGCTTTGCCTGTTGCTCCAATCACTACTGCTCAACCAGAGGAGCCACAGCACTTAACTATAGGAAACATTCCCACTTTAACATCAGGATCAGGACGTCTGCATCATGCTTGCCGGTTTTGTGGAAAGCTGTTTAGTAGTGACTCCTCCCTGCAGATACACCTGCGTTCCCACACAGGAGAGAGGCCCTATCAGTGCCCTGTGTGTCTTAGCCGCTTCACTACGCGAGGAAACCTCAAGGTGCACTTCCTGCGCCATCGTGAGCAAAACCCAGAGCTGTCATTCTCCCTGTTGCCTCCCTCACTGTTTCTGCCTGGGGCAGGAGGTTCGATGGGAGGATCAGCACAAACTCAACTGATCAGTTCTTCCAAGGTGAGTTCTCAGGAGAGGCATCGAAAGCGTCAAGCCGAAGATGATTTGTATGGTGAGGGTCTAGAAGTTTCTACTGGAAGTGAAGAGCTCTCTACAGACCTGCAGCAAATCCCACCCTCATCTCTGCCCCTGCCAACCAACATGGATTTGGCTCTGTTTACCACCGCTCGCTCTCTCCTGCAACTCAACTGTGCTGCCGCCACCACTGTGTCTGGTGCCTCAGTGTCTACTGCTTCCTCAAACACACCCTCTCTGTCTTCCTCCATAACTTCCTCACTCCTCTCTTCTCCCTCCTCCTCCACTTCTGCAGTTACTGGGCTGTTCAAAGGAGCAAAACAACAGCGCTTTGATGAGAATACTCCCCCTGCCCCTACCTTACTATCTCACTCTCCTTATTCTCAACTTGCCCACTTACCCAAAATGCTCTTCCCCACCGTTTCCTCTCATCACCACGCTGCCTTGGGGCTCCTTAGATCGCCGCCTTCCACAGGACCCAGCCTGTCGTCCAGCCAGCAACAACAGCAAAGTACTTTGTCCTGTTCATCTTACCCCAAAGATTCAGCTTCCTCTGCTTCTTCCCTGCGACTTTCTCACACTCCCACCTCAGACACCTCTAAGCTGCAAAGATTGGTGGAAAAGTTGGAGAAAGAGCCTTCCAGTTACTGCCACTGGTTTTCCTCCTCTGGAGAGAATCCTTCCAGCAGTCACAGCGCAGTTGGAGTACTGAAGAGTGCCAGCACATCCACTACCTATGTAGTCGCTTCGCCCCCGTTCTCCACAACAAACACTCCATCATCCTCCTTCAACAGGGAGATGATGGCTGCTCTTGGGATGAATGCCAGCGAAGAAAATGATTTTGTGGGGACCATGATACCTAATCTGTGTCTCATGAGATCCGCTGGGTCACTCAGACCGAACCAGTGTGGCGTTTGCCTTCGGGTACTCAGTTGTCCCAGAGCACTGCGCCTCCATCAGGCCACGCACTTGGGGGAACGCCCCTTTTCATGTAAGTTGTGTGGGCGCTCCTTCTCAACCAAAGGCAGCTTACGGGCACATCTGGCTACTCACCGAGCACGTCCACCAAACAATCGCACCCAGAATTCTTGTCCTCTCTGTCAGAGAAAGTTCACCAATGCTGTGGTGCTGCAGCACCACATTCGAATGCACTTGGGTGGACAGCTACCACCAGAGGGCGTCGGAGATCGTCAGGGTTCGACAGAACTGAGTAAATCACAGGTTCATGACAACTCCAGCACTGTTTCAGATATTCGACCTACCACCATTAATGCCCAGGTACAAATAACTGTTTTACCGCTAGCCCTAGACTGTAATTTATCCATGCATGGCCCAGACCATCTTCCTGTCACTTCCTCAGGAAGTGCTACAAACAAATTCAGCTCTGAAATTACCACACTGTCTGATCCAAGCAGTGACAAATCTCTGAACCATAATATTCACGCAACACAACCAGACAGTCCTGATCCCCCTGCTCTTCATGCTGGTGTGTCCACTCCAGCAGAATCTCTCAACTCCCCCAGCCCTCCCCCACCTCTGTCATCTTCAGTTAAAGTAGGACCTTCGACTAATAATGAACATTTAGCTGAACAACCCCTTAAAACATCTGTAACGGAGGATAAACACCTCGCTCTCATCTCCCCTGGTGTGGCAAAAATCAACCAAGCTGACTGTGCAGTCTATGACAAAGGAACGCATCTGGACATTCCTACCTCTGAATCAAGATCAAACCTGGAGGATTTGCTAAGTATGCCTTCCCATAACTCAGCATTTCCTCTTCCACCAACAACCACTCCACCATCCTTTCTAACACTGAGCCCTGGAAATACATCCACCCGCCAAGGATCCCTATTGGAAACCGACCATGAACTCCTCCATACGCCCAAGTCACTTACCCCAAATCCAAACAAAGGAAGAATGACAGGCGATATCCCACAAGACTCAGCGAGACCTGCCTCAGGTCTATCTTCTGAAACGGACAACAGCGTAAGCACAGTAGACAAGACAAATGAGGAGCCAGAAAAGAGTACAACAGATTCCATTCACATGCAACTAGTGAGAAAGGATGCCCAGTCCAGCTCAAAAGTACAGATTGATGGGGCTGGCGTTAAAGACGCTGCAGGTGATGACAAAGAGCTGCCTGAATCAATGGTATCTACGTGTATGGCTCCTTCTCTCCCTCCTCCCATGTCTCACCCAGACAAAAAAACCTACTGTTGCTCTGAGTGTGGGAAAGAGTACGCAAGTCGCAGTGGCCTAAAGGTGAGGGACCCAAAAGATCTATTACATTTTCACAAAAAATCAAATATAAATATACAGCCTACTGAATAGGGTCTGCATGTAACGCAAAAACTCACTGTGTCTACATGGATGTGACACTTTTCATATAATTGTATTCATTATGCCTTTTCAGCAAAGGTAATCCTATATCAGTATTATTATTCTTAGAAGGAGAATGCATGCGCACTGTCAGGGTGGCATATTGAGAAAAAATTCTCTTATTTTTGATCTACAGGGACACATGAAGCATCATGGAGGATTTGTGAAAGTAACTTGTACCCCTGCAAGATCAAGGGTCTCTGAGAGACATCAGCCTACGACATCACACAGTCTGCCCATCCATTCTTCTACTGCTCCAGCCACCAGGGCGTCTGTCGGTTTTTTGAGCCAGTACCAAGCCCACTATAACATCAGCCACGTAAACCAAAAAGTGGACGCTTCTATGGATCATGCTAATAGTAATAAAGGAAAAGGAACTGAGAAGTCCTTATCGGATGAGAAAACTGAACAGCCTTAAATATCCAGACTGCTGTGAATGCTGGCTGCATGAAGAAATGGAATCATACAATGGTGTAAGACGTGTAGTATTTGTATTCCATAACCTTTTCACTTGTTAACTGGTACTTTTGCTAATGAGTAAATTAGTTTATCAGTTTGTGTAGTGCTCAGCATATTTTTAATCTGTTTTAGTGAATCATTGTCAAATTTTACATATAGAACATATTTTACACATAAAATAATGATTAGGTGTAAATTCTCTGAATTGTTTAAAAGTGAACCCTACTCACTTTGTCCAGATTGTTTGTAGAGGCCATCTGGTCTAAGCTAAGACCCAAAGTATAGTCTAAAAACGTGTTGCATAGACTGTTTCGTCTCTGTAGAAAATGCAGTAGACTACATCTCTCCAAGTTATATAGGTACAAAAAAACAATAATGCAGAGTATCTTTTAATTTGAGAATGTACTTATTCTTTGTTTTAAGGAACGTAGGACCCATTGCACATGAAGTGAAGATATTAGGTGAAATTCCAGTCCAGATAGTAGAGATCTATAGGAAAGTCACAGCTAGACTTTTGTGCTTTTTGTGCTCTAAAACTAAACAATTAGGTGGTGGAGATACGTTACAGTAAATTATTACTGTATAAACACTTTGTGACTAAAAACGGCACAATTTGCTGTGTGCTAATAGAAGCTATTACAAAAATGAGCTACTTCAAGAATAACATGTACTAACTAAAACATAGCGTGATTAAAGCAGTAGAAGATTACATGAAACTGTATATACAACTCTAAACCCTGTCTGTGCTAATGTTTTCCCTATTCTTGCTTTACTATAAGAAATAATATACCCTGTTGTGTCTTGATGACACAGGAACAGTGAGATGTTAATTGTTAGTCTATTTAAAATGTCAGCCTGGATAAACAGTGAGATGTCAACCATATTTAGCTGATTTAAATGTCAGTCTCAGTGACCCTAACTGTGCTGCAGTATTTGCAGTGTCTGGTGTATCTGTTGTCAGTGCTCCACTCCCCATTCATAGCTGAAACTAAAGTCTAAATCCATTTTTGTGATGCTGTTTGGTTCCACGTTGGCGTTCTCTGTGTGAATATTTTTCCTAAAAATTATAGTTCCTGAATGTTTTATAACGTATACAAGTAACTCTCGTGTCTTTGTCAGTTTGTGTAGCCGACTGCCATTTCTGAAAGTCTAAATAAAGATGGAAATACATTTTAAAATCTAAAAATATTAATAATTATTTCTGTCGCAGCAGTGTGGACATGTATGATGCCCCGGTTTCCAGACAATGTACACACGTATGATGCCCGTGTTTCCAGACAATGTACACACGTATGATGTCCGTGTTTCCAGACAATGTACACACGTATGATGTCCGTGTTTCCAGACAATGTACACACGTATGATGCCCGTGTTTCCAGACAATGCTTCCAGACTGTATGTTCTGGTTTTTATATCCATCATGGCATTTGGCATCATTCTTCTTTTCTTCCAGAACATAGAACTAGATTAGATTTTTTACTATTGTTTATAATAATGCATACCTTGAGGACATTGCTATTTAGATACTTATTGCTTATTCTAATTTAAATCTCAGGGCTATGTACCTAAGGCAGTTTTGAGAAGGACTATAGAATGATCAGCAGTCAGGAACACAAATCCTCTCAAAAATGTTCCTCCAGGCAGGGACGTAAACAAAGGAAACCATTAACCAGACCCATGAAGGTCTGCCAAATCTTGCTGATGACTTTGTGTGATGATTCTTGTTTTTATGTGTGGGTTCTCTGACTCTCTGAAACACTACACACACACAATCATCCTGTCTCACTAACTAAATATCGGTGTGCACACCAACATGTGCATTCTTCTTGAGTGATACCCACTAACAGGAACCACACCGCTTTTGCAACCCTGGTTACAATTACTGCTTTAATTCAAAATGTTTTGCACATGTACATGTCTTGAGTGGTATTTTAAGTGGCTCAGCAACATTTTCTCCAGGCTCAGGGAATACCTCTGCCCTCAGGACATTGTTTCCAGCATGAAAACCACAGCGTGTAGAGAATAACCATCCATTGCCATAAATGTTGCTGTGAAAATGCAAAATCAACCTTACATAGCCTATACACAAAAGTGTCTTCATCCTCTACTACAGTATGTTTGTTGTCATCATCTGCTATGTAATGGACAACACAATGGGAGACTTTGTTACATAACGTGACTCTGCTTGTGTATTTTTTCACAATGCTTCGGAGTGTTTTGATCTGTTCCATTCCAGTATGTTAGGAAGAGTTGTAACAGTTTTAGACGCTCCATCAGATCAGGTAGGCAAGCTTCTACAATATTAACATTTGTCAGACAGTTTGGAAGTGTTTTCATGCAGCACAGTGTAGATCTCTAGTGCCTGACTAAGTAAAGTAAAAAAAAGAAAAAACTTGTGACACCCGGTTTTTCAAACTGCTCATTCGTTCCTTTGCGTGATACTGATTTATCACTTCATCTTGAAAAAAAATGGGAAGGCAAATTGCCCCAAATCTGGCCTCTAGTCTTCCAAATGAAGTACTATGTTTGTACAGAGGGCAGGCAGAAAAGAGTGTGCAAGAGCGCCACATGCAGGACTAAAGGTGAATGACGTCAGAGCGAACACTACAACATGGAATCAGGTTGCTGAAAAATACCTTCAGGAGGCTTCGCAGGAGACGTGGGCTGGGGGCAAAAACTGGCAAAAGATGAACAGCCACTTTATTTGGTGTGACATCTCAACCTTATCTTATAGGCTGTTGGGATATGGTACACAGCAGCATGCAGAAATGTACTGACAGGCCCACGTACATACAGACAGCTTGCATGTCAGAGCATTGAGGAACGTGTTTCATTGCAGTGAAGAGCGATTTAGCTGTAACTTCCTCTCTGATGCCCTTTGAAGTCTAGAAGCGTTTGAAGTGCCACACTTCAACCCTCCAGAGTCCTTTTTGTTTACAACTGTCTGCATGGTCAGTATGGAAGCAGATGGTATTCTTTAGGTTAGAGGCCAACCTCAGTGTTTCTGCTTTAGGGTGGATCCTGTATGTGTGAAGTGTGATGTAATGATGTAATGTGTAATGATATTAGATCACATCCTGAAGTGATCTGTCAGACATAAAGGCAGAAATAATTTCTGATATGTCATTATGAACTCACAGAGCATTGTGTGCTTGGTTCTATATGTGCATGTAAGAGACTGAATCATCGAAGGCATTTTAGACACAGAAGCCCAAAAAAGGTGATCTATGTGATCCATAGGTCAGATAAGGACATGGATACAGTTGTCATGGAGAGCATAGGTACAGTTGTCAGGGCAAACAAAATTAGAATGGATGTGTATGGAGATGGAAGCAGACACAAGTGTGGGCATGTTAATATTCTTCCGACATAGTACCTTTTTCTCTTGAATGGTATGTTGGATACCTTTCCCAGTCCTGCCAAAAGTAAGAGCAAAATGTAAATGCTGACTTTATGATGGACAACCACACAAAATGTAATTTTTAAATCTAGTACTTTGAACACCCAATTTTGCATTAAACAGCCTAAAATGTAATAGTTCTGCACCAAATTCATGGAACTGTAGAAGACATAGGAAAACATGTTCTGCTGCAGCACTTCACAGACCTTCGGATGGACATTTTTGCAGTCATTCCCTGAAGGTGATGTCCTCAAACAGAGTAGGAATGGCTGGCTGCACTCGTGATCTTCCATTCATTAACAGAGACTCTTCTATAAAATGAAAAACACCCAAAACTTTGACTCTGGCACAGTTACACTAGATAACAGTCTATGTTGATGCTGTCTTTTGTGATTCTGATACATAGTAAAAACCCCATTCCAAAAATGATAAAACCTTAAACAATACATAAATATAATGAACGTTTCTCCTTATTCACCATTTCTAAGGTAAAATCCCTACCAGTAATTCTTGTTGTTTTTAAATCATATTCATTCAATATAAGTTACTGAAATATAGCATGTTTTCATATAATTAAAAACTCCAAGATCAGCATTACAGCAACCAGTTAGTATTTAGTATTTGTAAAAAAAAAAATTAGTAATAATTTAGTATTTACAAAACATAGTATTTACAAAATACATACACTGAATACATTTAAATAAACCTATTTGAAATACAAGACAGCTGTCTTCACCCCTGCAATATTCACATCTGCCACTAAATGGCATAATTTCTGTTTCTTTCATTTGGCTGCAATTGCCAAAGTACCCATTTGTTTCAAACTCAAGAGCCGAACTAATTCACATAATTTCCCAGAAGTTTCTGTACAGTCTGAGAACAGTAGCAGTCAGTAGCCATCATTGTTAAAGTAGTAGTAGCACTATATCTATGTCCACGTTACACTGGGAGATCACGAAAATACCTGAACGCGTAGTAAAACAAACTATGTTTGCTCGATCCCTAGTCCCTACAAAGGGTCTACTAGCAAACTTCATTCTAGCTGATAAAAGTAGAGGAACGAATAAAAATATATATATTATAAAAATACAGTTCAAGTGGTAAATTTGTGAGAAGAGAAGAATAGGTTCTCCACTAATATGGTGATTTCATGACAGCAAAAACTGTTAGTGTTTTGTTTTGGGTTTTTTTTTTTTTGTCTTGTTTTATTGTTTGTTTATAAACCTATGTGGCATTCTCATCATTTTCTGTAATTTATTCTAGTTCTACAGACCAGTATGACGTTATATTGTAGTCTTTCCTGATTTATTAAAATAACATCTTAATTTTTTTTTTTTAATTGTCTGGGTGTACAGCCGCTAGAAAGCAGTTTACAAAACAGTCAATATGTTAACAGTTAACAGTTTTACAGAAGCGACGTTTTGTGTAATAAAGGCTTAATAAACGAAGAACGTAAAACAAAAGTTGCCCACTCAAGACAATAACTGTTAAAAACCTTACTTTACAAAAGTTCTAGCCAAACCAGAATGATGTCGTAAGCAGAGCCGCAAATTCGCAGAAATCGAGAAAGAGGGACAGGCTTTTAGGGTATGCTTATTAGACTGCTAAAGGCACAGACCCTCCTCGGGAAAGGGGAGGGCTTTGGGATTTCTTGCAGAAGGTCTGGCAGCTTGCACCTATAGAGCGACCACGTCAACAGCCTGGAGAAAACGTTCCGCAGAGCAGGAAACCACCATGACTTCTAAGTAAAATCACTGATATTTAAACAAACGTATTATGAAAGGTAATCAGGACGAAGAAGACAAGCGGAGGGTTCACTTCGTCGTTCATTTTTCCTTCTCCTGAAAAGTGTTTGCCTACTTCTAACAAGTTAACGCAGTGCGGCAATAATCAATGCAAACTTTGTATGTACAATCTCTTTTTTTATTTTTGATAGGACATCTCTAATAAGCAACTGAAGAAAACGGAGGCTGTAGGCTAGGCTTTAGCCACAATAGATTTAGGCTGCATTGTACGGCACGTGGGGATTTTCTGACCAAGTACGAAAAGTAAGAGTCAAACAAAAGAGACGCCTGGACAGACTTTGCTGTAGCCGAAGAAAATCTATATCGGAGAATGGCGATTTGGCCCGATGCCCTCCTGGAGTTTTTGCTCCTACTCGCATACTGGTTGTGCGTTCAAGGTGCGGCGACCAGACAAGACATGAAGCCAGAGGTAAGCTAGCTCCAGCCTTATTCAGAAGGACTTGATTTTAGCAATTGTTAAAATAATAATTTAAAAAATGTCCCTTGTCGATAACGTCGCTGATGTATTTGTAACTGATACTGAAGACATAAATTGCAGTAGCAACAGTTATTCGAACACTTAGATATAGAGACGCAACATGTCTTTCAGCTGTGGATTTTCTTTCTTATGTATCTGTCAGTCATCAGACGGTTATGAATTTACCAGCGGCGCCCAAATTCGGCTGAGCGAAAAGAAAAAAAAAATCCCAGTGGTGAATGAACTGTTGTGTACTGTATTTGAGCTGTGCAGCTAGTGCGGCGCGCTGCTTATGTGTTCAACAAAGGGAATTTTGGTGTGCGGGAGAAAAGAGTGATGGAAAGTTGCTGAGATGGCATAAATGTCTGTGAAGAAGATATGCAGCGGATGGGCTGTGAACCCCCCAAACACACTTTTTTTTTTTTTTTTACTGAAGGATGCAATTATTGACATCTGCTCTGAGTTATGGCCATAAACAAGAGCAGGGGGTTCCAGCTGAGTGGAAGGGTTTGAAATAAATGTTTTTCCTGTTCTTTGTCTACAGCACTAAAATTCGGACTTATTATTGAATAACTTATCTTAATTCACATTATTCCGTAACTGCTGTGAATTATTCCATAACTACACTGACCTACTACAGTAGGTCTAAGACTGAGAATCTACTCCTAGCATCAGTTCCTTGATATGTGGGAGATTAAAGCATATTTTCCTGCCAAAGGCTACACTGGTATTAACCTGTGGTCAATATATAATTAATACCACATCATAAAACTAAGGCATTATTACATATGCACATATTTGGATGCACTTTTTTTCCTTTTTCTTTTTTGCTTCTGTCATCTGTTGGCTGTTAAGATAAGAATTAGAGAAACACTTTCCATGGCGCACCAGTGCACTTCAAAGTGATACTTTCTGAGCAGCTAATGATAACTCCTGCCACAATGTAAGAAGATGCACGCTGACTGAGAACTCAGCATGAAGAAGAATAAGCTCTTGCAGAGTTTACGCCCAGATGTTCGTGCTTCACAGCAGCTGGCAGGTCCTTATGTCACCGGATGCCACATCAGAGTAGAACCGCATCATCCACTCCTGTGTTCCCAGAATCTTGCTGGAGTCACAGTCCGTAGCTTCCTTACACTGCATGACCTGGTCCTCCACAGCCGGCCGATCCCTTCCATTGGTTAAGGGCAGGCAGGAGGAAGTTGGCGGGGGGGTTTTCCTTCTGGCATTTAAACACCTTTATCCTGTGGGCAGATGTTAGACCATGGCAGACTCTAATTAGACTGTGGGTCAAACAGGGCAGGAAACGGAAGTGTGTGTGTGTGTGTGTGTGTGAGATGAGGGGTGGGGGGGGATATTTCAGAGAGAAGCAACAAAGCAGAGAAGAATAAAGGAAGCTGTTTAAGGAGGAAAGAGACGGGATGAAGGTCTGCTCCGAGAACAGAAGTCATTGTATCCAAACTATGATGTCATGTGAGAAAGAAGAGGAGACATGCTGTTGTGACACCCATGCCACTACCAGAAGTGGACTGAGAACACTATGCATATGTTAGGGCCACTGGTGTATATGGCCGAAGGCATCGTTTTGGTCATGGGTCTTAACATTTCTTCATAAAGAGAACGCACTCAGAAGGTCACCTCCGAATAAAAAGTGCACTTCACAATGGTTTTCATCCTCACTTTAGTGTTTATTGTATTTTATGCTCAGTACCAAGAACGGTATCTTACATTTGGACAGACAAGAAAAAGGTTTCTTCCAAAAAAAATGGAGTTTATCAATTCGTGCGAGTTCTGAATTGAGTGTTTTGTGTACCCTCCTCGTGTCAAGGCATCAGGGCTGAGAGTTCTTCTATTGTGATTGACAGCGCAAAAGAACATGTACAGCCAGGAGTCTATGACTTTTCCTTCATACAGAATACAGTTCAGTCTATGTGTGTTGGGAGAATTTTCTTGTCTTGGCTCTGTGCTTGAAAAAAAAGAGAAATTAAGAATATAATGTCAAAGTTCAGATCTCTGTGGTATATATGGAATTTTTAAATCAAGGGTCATTTTGAGGTATTTAGCCTATTTGCTGGTCCAAATTCAGACCCTTCAGTAACAGTTAAACTTCAGAATTCAGATCCTTCAGTAACTGTTACATTTCAGAATTCAGACCTTTTAGTAGCAGCTGCATTTTGGAATTCAGACCCAGTGAGGTTACAGGGTGTTCTTATTATAGTAGCCTTTGACACATCTATGACAAGTGCAAGTCCTGTTCTTGTCTAAAAGCATTCTTGTTATGAACTACTATGATAATCTATGGCCTGCTACATCCTTTACTTGGTCTGTAATGGATTTGATATCCACCACCGTATGTCACTAAACTCATCTTTTGTGTTTGTCACCCCTGTTTTTGGTACAGGTCTAATATTGTTTTCCATCTTGATTTTTCTTATCATCTCAACCTGGAGTTTTGGTCTTGGTGACCCCAACATGAAATCTATAAACCACTTATTTCCTTAACACCCATTGTATGTAGGTCTGTGTCATGGTATATAACACAAAGACAGAAATACGCACTAAACAAACACCTCACTATACTATTATTTAGTACAATAATAATAGAACTAACAAATTTTTTAACACGTCCTCTGACTAAGAAGGTTCATTTTTTCCCCTGTTCTTTGTGTTTCTCGCCTGCCAAAAACAAAGTAATCTTGGGCCTGGTGCTAAAAACGCCTGACTTATAACTGCATAAATAACGACTGGAAATCTCATACACATCAACTAGAAGGATGATTATATTATATCTTGTGCCCACAGAGAGTGCAACCACAAATATTTCTGGAAAATGAAACATCAATAAAAAAATAGTACAAATCTGGACCTCACAAACCCTATATTCATATTAACTTTATTTTTTAAATGAATTTCCTTTATACATTTAAGAACCTCCAGCACTTGGGAGTGGGAGAGGTTCAGCTCCTCCTCTCTGCAGAAGTGTATCTCATTGTTTGGTGAATCTTAATATTAGCTATGATGAGTTCTGATATTACGACCTGAACTAAGCCCTCCACGAACAGTCAGCCAGCTCAGGACACAGTGCAGAAGCTCCTACTTTGTCTCGTCTATGCAGTTTTCTAGATTAACACAAAGAAAACCGCTGACTTCTAATGAAAACATTCACTTCCTTTCTTTAGATGTAAATGCGAGGGCCTCTCGGTGGTGATGGTTGTCTAGGCAGTGCCCAGGAAATCGCAGCTAGAAACATAAAACCTGAACTTGAATCAGCACTCCTTATGCTGGGATGTTTTTCATGCAGACGAGCTTTGTCCTCTACAAAGCCTGGCCTTTGAAGTTGCAGTTGAAGCCTGGCCTAGAGTGAGTTGCAGACAAATGTTTACCGTCTACCTTTCCACATCCCTATTTCCAAACCCAGCTGGTGATATGATGCCGACAGGGGATAATTTGCTTCTTGGAATCATTAGGGGTAACTGCCGTAGCTGAACTATATATTTATTTATTTTTGTGTGACTACTCTTGGACATAATCACCTATGGTATGCATCTTGTTTTATTCTGCTGGCCCAGAGCAAAATTAAATATATAATTATTCTCCTTGAAATTTGGTCATCTTTCTCTCACCATGTAGACATTAACTAATATGCACAAGTGCAACCACTGTATTCCACAGTTTGTATGGAAAAGTGGGTGTTCGTTACCGCACGGACCCATTGGCATTAGTGTCATTTCCCCAGCGTCTTAAGAATCATTCCCTTTGCACAAGCTTTGAAGAAATGGAGGTTCAAGCTCTCAGAGCCTGTAATCAGGACTAATCCTTGAAAATCTGCGTTGGAGAGCATTGCACCAGCTTCTACAGCCATATACAGCCTTGTGCTCTGGGCCTGGAAAGACAAGAGTCAACCTTATGATAAAGAATGTTCCGGAAGAAGTGTTGATATGCAGGTTAACCCACCCACTGAGTCTCTCTTTGAGAAAACAAATACATTGAAATTTCAGATCATATTGTATGCATTTTCTCTAGAAGACTCTCTCTTGTTTATAATAATACATGGATGTTATAGGCTCGGACCCCAGCTTCCGCCCACATATGAATACCACATACTGGGGTTTTTTGTTCTTGGTCTGTGAGTGGCTATATTCCACTGTGAAATGACTAATACTGTATCTGAGATGAAAAGTAAATGCTTATTGCAGAATATTTTGCAAAAAGTTATATAATCCCCAGTTAATTTGACTTGTAAAACCCATTTTAGTCAGCGTAGGTGAAGGGGAGCAGACAGGATAAAAGTCTGAGAAATGATAGAGATTAAAAGGTTGACATATTACAGGTTATGATAGATCCAGACATACCAATTTAAGTATGTGCTGGGTTATTCTGGTTCAACAGAGTTCCATATTTATCTGAAATGATCTGCCATGTATAAATATGCAGCCAATGGAAGACCAGTGATTAAAAATAACTGATGAAAGAGGCATAGTTGAAAACAGACGTTTTTGCACATTTACTATCTGTACTTTCACTGCACTGACCCATGTTTAACATGTGTTTGCCACATGGGCACCAGACTGTTGGGTTCATATAACACAAAATAAACGACTCGTGAGTCGTGAGTCCCTTCATTACATGTTATATGAATGTCATTAAAACACATTACATGTTATATGGATGTCATTACAACACATTACATGTTATATGAATGTCATTAAAACGCATTACAAGTTATATAGATGTCATTAAAACACATTACATGTTATATGAATGTCATTAAAACACATTACAAGTTATATGGATGTCATTAAAACACATTACATGTTATATGAATGTCATTACAACACATTACATGTTATATGGATGTCATTAAAACACATTACATGTTATATGAATGTCATTACAACACATTACATGCTATATGAATGTCATTAAAATGCATTACAAGTTATATGGATGTCATTAAAACACATTATAAGTTATATGACTAACATTACTTGATCGTTTTGTAAGTCACTGAAAGCTGATGACATCTGTGATTTTTCCTATATTCCTGTGAGATACAAATGTCTTTTTGGTCAGTATGATCACCTTCAATCACTCTCTGAGATCAGTCAAAAATCAAAAAATTGAGTGATCCCGAAATGTTTCTAAAAACTGTGATGCTGGATACAGAACCACATGTGTCCGTCACAAATGTTGACACAACCTACAGAAGTAAAATCATCTAATGTTGTTTTCTATGGAAGTGGATGTGTCCATATTTTCCTCTGGTCCTAGGTGGGGTGAGGAGACGTTGCTGACTCTGCAGAAAGCTGTGTACATCACTGCAGAGTTACTGGTGTAACTGTGAGGATTAAAAGAGCACAAAAACACACATCTAACAAACTCTGCATAACAACACAGACTGTACCGATGCCAAAAAAAATGAGTCATAAAATAATGACTACAATGATGTATCTGTAAAGAGTTTGGTGTATTTCATGTTTGACTATAATCCATTATACTGTAATGCAACTGTATGAAAATACAAAGATGTGACAAAACAAGTAATGAAGTGAGTAAGAAGTAATGAAAAACAGCTGTTCATTAAAACAAGTAGGTTATGTGTTTTCCTGACAAAATACTAACCTAAAATAAAAGATAGATGGGCTATAGGTAAGAATGATGATACTGATGTTTATAAATAAATGGAGCAGGTGCAAACATTGGCTCACAGCTTTGTGGTTTTTAGCCCAAGAGCCAGATCAGGACATTATGACCGAAGAAAAAGAAGAATCCTTTATTGTTCCAGTCCTCTGAGATTGTGTTTCCAGCCTTTTCCAATCACTAAAGATATTCGTTTCATCACTCTGGCCTTTAATAATACTTGCAAGAAATGTCTTTATAGAATTTACACTTTGCTACTTTTCATGGAATAGAGTCATGCATCCAGTCACTTGTGTGCTTTATTCAGAAAGAAAAAATGAAATAGATATCGAAACTGTTTTCATTATTTATAACTTTGAAAATGCTGTAAACAAAAAAGGCTTTGTTATCGTATAAGGGATAGTGTCACACTATCTTTCTGCTCACATGGTCTCCGCAGTGCATTAGTTACTGTTCTTCAACACTGTTCCTGCCAAACAGCCATTTAAAACGCACGCAGGACACTCCACCTGCCTTTGTGAGTTCTTACAGTGGGGTTACGTACTGTCCTCCAAATTCTTCACGTGTCTGTATTTCTACATCGTCGTGTGCTTTTGTTTGTGTGCTTGTGTGTGTGCATTTTGTTTCATTCTCTTTTGTTGAGATGCTTTTGTTTTTTTCGTGTCTCTGGAGTTCCGCTGGTATGATTGTTATTCCTCATCATAAACACAAGAGCTTGTTTTCTTCCTGTTCACTTCGTAACCCTCTCTAAGTCACTGAACATTGTTTATTAGATATACTGCTGTTTTTGTAAAAGTAGGTTGTAATAAAGCAAATAATGACATGTCTGATTTGTCACTGTAATAGATTTCACGTGTTCACAAAAAAAGTACAGTTACATCAAACCCAAGGAACCAAGATAACGGTAACTTTGAATTATGGACCGTAAACATGACTGATGTCTTCATGTTTCCATGACTCACAGGCCTGGCTACAGCAGTATGGTTACCTGCCTCCTGGAGATCTCCGTATGCAGGCTGCTCGCTCTCCTCAGTCCATCTCCTCCGCCATCGTAGCCATGCAGAGGTTCTATGGCCTGACCGTTACCGGAAACCTTGATCCCACCACCCTGGCGTAAGTCCACTGCAGCCACAACCATCTGCCCAGAGTGTCATTTTCATACTTTTAGTCTAATTAAAAATGTATTTGAACAGTGTATCTGACCTTTTTTTGCTGCTGGACAAAAACATAGCAAAGCTTGTTTTTCGGCAGCAGTGAAAATACCTTGTGGACTGAGTGCTCAGCTTTGTGGTGCAGTCAGAGGGGATGATGGGAAAATATGCCATTGTGTCAGCACTTTGTAGTTCTCCAGTGGTCCACGGATGAACTAGGTTTCAGGACAATGGAAATGAACTAGCTCTTCTTCCAGAGTGACTGAAGTTAAGTTTACAGTGCAATGGATGATCTCATGTGTTGAATAATTGTTACCAGGGCTATGAAGAAGCCCCGCTGCGGTGTTCCAGATAAGTTTGGAGCCGAACTGAAGAGCAACTTGAGAAGGAAACGATACGCTATCCAGGGACTGAAGTGGGAGAAGAAGGACATCACCTTCTGGTAGGAGACAAATGCCTACAGGTGGCAAAGTAAACGTGAAGAGTTAATCAGAATCTGGGTCATTTGCACTCTTACTGATACACTTTAGCTGTGGTTGGTGGACTTATAAACCCCTGTATGGTATTTGGTACAGCAAGAAGTTTCCACACTGATGGAAAAGTCATCTCTGGCGTACAGTATGATCTGTTCCACTTCAGGGCAGGGCTGGCCAGAATTTCTGTGTGACTTGTCTGTAATGTAAATCACTTTCTGCTCTTGCTGTTTCTTTAATTTCCTTCCCTCTGCCTTCTCTCTATCTTACTTTTTCCTATGGCCTACTTTCCCTCATGGCTTCTCCAATGCACCCTTTACTCACTTCCTTTCAGCATACAGAACTACACCCCCAAGGTGGGCGAGTACGAGACCTACGACGCCATCCGGAAAGCCTTCAAAGTGTGGGAGAGCATCACCCCTTTGCGTTTCCGAGAGATCCCTTACAGCTATATAAAGGACAAGACATCGGAATTTGCGGATATCATGCTCTTCTTCGCTGAAGGTTTCCATGGCGATGCCAGTCCGTTTGACGGCGAGGGAGGGTTCCTGGCACACGCTTACTTTCCTGGCAATGGCATTGGAGGAGACACACACTTTGATGCAGCGGAGCCGTGGACAATTGGCAACCGAGATCTAATGGGTAATAAGAAAAAAAGAAAAAAAAAAGGTTCAAAAGTTCAAGTCTAACCTATGCTAGAAAAAAGTGTTTTTCAGCATTCAGAGAAGTTTAAAATGTAAATTTATCAGTGTGCTCCAGTACTCTTCTTGTGCTTCCAGATGTATGTCCCTCAACCAAGAAGCTGAACACTGAATAAAACGTGTGTTTTGAGGTTTAATGTCAGCATATTGTTTTAAGAAGTATACGCAGGGTTCATAGCAGGCCCTTCGTGTTTGACATTTTGTGCTTCTCAAGGAGTTTCCCTTGTCTGGACCTGCTTGTGTAAAGAAAACACTTGGCAAGTCTCAGCAAGACCTAGATACACCAGGTCTACAGAGAAAGGGTGTGGGCCTTTAAAATAACCATGAGATTAAATGCCTTTGTAAATGTAACAGTTAGATTCAGCCATTTTTGTTAAACCCTAAAAGATCTGCATTTGCACAATATAATGGATGTATGCCATTGTGATATGTGGGACTTTTTAGGTTACATCGTAAAAACCTGTAATGTTTCTGTTCTCGTAGGGAACGATGTCTTCCTGGTAGCTGTGCATGAGCTGGGACATGCTCTCGGGATGGAGCACTCAAACGACCCCTCTGCCATCATGGCTCCTTTCTACCAGTGGATGGACACGGAGAACTTTGAGCTTCCTGAAGACGATCGGCGAGGCATCCAGCAGCTCTATGGTAAGACACGAGAAAGGAAATTAGAACCGTAAAGAACTGAGCAGCAGGCCTTCATATGATGAAGGATATCTGGGTAAAAGTTCTCTTTGCCATGCACAGGTAATGAGATCAGAGTAAATCATAAAATATTTGCTCTGTTTCTCTGTTTGGCAGGTCCCAATCCTGGTAGCCATCCTCGACCTCCTGTCAGCCCACGGACCCCTTACAATACCCCCCGTCCCCACCCCACTCACCCTCCACGCAAACCTGGAGGGCCTCCCTTCGCTCCGGATATCTGCGAAGGTCACTTTGACACCATTGCCATTTTCAGAGGAGAGATGTTTATCTTCAAGGTATTTAAAGGAACCTTGTTTCATCACATTCAGATTACCAGTAAGAGCATCCCATTTTTAAGAACAATATTAGTCATAATATAACCCTAAGTCTCTTTCAAAGCGAAGTTTATTGGAGTTTTTGGAGGCTTAAAAGATTGATGGAGTTATGTTAAACACAGCGAGATGTGATTCTCAGTAATAAAGCTATTAGCAAGTTGGTCTGAAATTATTGTGAATATTATTTTAGCAGTTTGTGGCTTTACAGTAGAGCAGACCTGATTAATGTTCATCTGTAAACCCTGCGTGGTAGGACAAGTGGTTCTGGCGTATCCGCAATCAGCGTGTTATGGAGAACTACCCGATGCCCATCGGGCATTTCTTTAGAGGTCTGCCATCGTCGATTAATGCAGCATATGAGAGAGAGGATGGGAGATTTGTCTTTTTCAAAGGTAACAGCCAGTTTTAAAATTTCATTAAAAAAAATATTCTGAAACGTTACCAGACTCGGTGACAATTTTTGTTGATTAATTAGATTAATGGATGTAATTCCCTGTTTCTCAGGCGACAGGCACTGGGTCTTCACCGAATCGATACTGGAGTCTGGCTACCCAAAGACCCTAAGAGAGATGAGTAGTGCCCTGCCCAAGGACAAAATAGATGCAGCGCTTCTTTACACTCCAACAGGCAACACCTACTTCTTCAGAGCGAACAAGTAGGTGACCGTCTCCTGTGTCTCAAGATGTGAAGGATGGCTTAGGTTCAGTGGAATGACGTGCTTTCTTCACCCAGATATTATCGTTATAATGAAGAATCCCGGTCAGTGGATGCAGGCTACCCTAAATCTATCAACACGTGGCAAGGTGTCCCTGACAACATCAAAGCAGCCTTCATGAGCCGAGACCAAAGTAAATATCCTGTTTGTTTTGTTAATGTTTTTGTTGTTTTGCTAAGAGAGTGAAACGTCTACATTCATGTGAATCTGTTTTAGGGGTACTTTTAAAGCGGATTGGATGCGTTGCTTAAAGGAACAGCAGCATTTATTTCAGAGTGCAAAGACCTTTGATTCAGTTACATTTAAGGAATTCAGTTGATTTTTTTATCCAAAGCAATTTACATTTGTGACTGGATACATCTCAAGCAGTTGAGGATTAACTACTCAATCAGGGGCCCAAAAACTGGAAACTTTGCAGGTGTGGGGCTTGAACCTACAACCTTCTGATTACTAGTACAAGGAGCACTGTAGCAGTCGCAAGTAACCACCAAGACTAGAAGATTCACTTGTCTTATTACCATGCAGCATGTTGCAGGCTGTACATTCTGTTGCTGGAGCGTTCCAATCCAAACACTTGTTTTCTGATTCCATCTCTCAAACAAAATTCCAAAAATGTAAGTTTTTCTCCACTGACCTACAAAACTTTGCGTACCATATAAAAACAACATAATTTAGAGAGAAGAAACTTGGAGAGTCCGTCTTGACCTAGTTTATGATTTCTGGTCTATATTTGGCACATAAAGAAGTATCGTCACATCAGACTCCAATAGGTGTGTGAGAAATGTGTTACACATATGAAGAATTTATGTGCACATGTAACATACCAAACATTCTTACACGCAGAACTACTTACAGGTCATGTGATGTGTATCAATACGTGCATACAGTAGTTCGTAGGTGGCATTCATTTGTTGTTATGGGGTTGGCAGGAGTGTCCTGAATATTGCAAGTAGTTAAGAGTACCTTGGGGAGTCTGTGGACTCAAATGTCAAACCCATGTGGATGATGTCAAACCCATTTCCAGTTCCTCATGAAGCCCAAACAAACTAGACTGACACAAACATAGTCATTTGAGTTGAGTGCCATCAATGCACATTACGCTTCTATTTGCTATATTCCTGAGGTTTGTTTTTGAAGCTTTATTTTTACCATGGGTAAAGTTCTCCTACCTAGATAATGGCTTAGTCAGCTCCAAGCACACAGCCTTTAGCAACGGAACTATGTTTTGCTGTGGCTATTGGCTATACATCTCAGTATGAAAAAAAGTTATAAAACCTCAAGAGATGTACTGAAAAAGTATACTCAAAATATGTGGTATGTTTTTCAGTATTTCATTAAGTCTTTAAACTAAAAGAGTGGCCCTCCGTGGACGTAGGATAGTAAACCCTGGGTTCCTCTACAAAGTAAACAATTATAGCATGAAAGAAAATAACAACTAAACTGGCGTATAACTACTTACTGCTCATCCCCTGTAAACATGCTGAGTTGTATTTAATAGAGCTTGAGGTAGGTTTGAGTTATACTCCGAAAAATGTCTTGTAAAGAGATTTATTACACAGACTTTGTGACCAAAAAAGCAGCTTTTTCAGCTGTGCTATTTTAAATTCAGTCAGGCATGTAGCAAGCATGATTAACAACTGATAATATCAGTTGCAGAAACAGAAGTATAGGAATTATCTATGTGTATTAAAAATATATTATTTACTTTAGGAGTATCTTTATTAGAATGTTGCCCTAAGAGAATGCGCTTGTGGCAACTTCACAGTTTTTCACATGTCAGTAAAACGCTGTCAGACACGTACTGAACAGCATCCTAAATATGTAAATCTCTGATTTTTATAACCTCAGGTTACACATACTTCTACAAAGCCAATAAGTACTGGAAGTTCAACAACGAGCTGTTGAGAGTGGAGCCTGGTTATCCCAAGTCTGCCCTCAAGGAGTGGATAGGCTGTCCTGATGAGGACCCCAAGACAGATGGAGGGCGGGGCGGAGGAGGAGGTGGAGGCAGCGAAGGCACAAACGACGAGGCAGACAAACACAAGGAAGAGGAGGAGAAGGTTGAGAAGGAGACGGAGGTGATCATCATCGAGGTGGACAACGCTCCCGGCGGCGGAGGAAGCGGGGCGGCTGCTGTGGTGGTGCCGATCGTCCTGCTGGTGTGTGTGATTTGCACGCTGGGGGCGCTACTCTTCTTCCGCAGGTACGGCACCCCGCGCCGCCTCCTCTACTACCAGCGCTCCCTACTGGACAAAGTTTGAAGAGCACAAGAAGATTGGACGCAAGAGGAGGGAAGAGGACGAGAGGAGAGGAGGATGAAGACAGGAGGAGAGAAAGTGTAGTGCAGCCGTATTCAAGCATTTAAGGACAGAAAGTTGAAGATCAGACACCGAGTGGAGCCATGTTATTTCGAACGCATGGACTAACAATCAGTGACAAAGAACTCTTTTAATTCTCTAAATTGTTAGCTTATATTTGCATTGCTTGAATACAGTGAACTTTGTAGTAAGAACAATTTTTGCTGTTTGTATTTTTGGATAAAAAGAAATTGAAATACGGCTTTAAAAATATAGGGAGAAATCAAGATACAATTGAACTAACAACATTTCACATTACAAATATAACTCATTAGAACGTGTCTTATCAATACATGCAGTCCATCGGTATTCCTCGGGTGCAGAGGTGTCATCTGGCCAGGGAGGTGCTCAAGTTCAGTGATCCCCCTGCCTACACATACCCGGGTCAACTCATCAGTTCATTTAGAAGGTGTGTTGGGGATGTGTTGGATTTCGAAACAACTCTCTAGTCTGATGATGAAAATGCAATCGGAGACATAGACTTCTGCAAATCTCTGCTATGTAGAATATGAAACACCCTTAAAGATTTCCAGATATTTTTTTCTCAAATTTTAATCCCCCACGGTTTATGTTCTCTTAAAGGGATGGGCAAGGAAGTGTGTTTACATTCATTGTTTTGTAGCCTGCGTTTTCAGCACTTAAAATCTAGAGAAACTGGGAAGAGTCAGTGGTGTGAGCGTGAGCTTACAATAGTCCCTTTAATAGGAAGGTTTCCTCTCCCAGTGCTGATTTCATTGTTCTTTGGAATGCCCAAGCTAAGGTGATCTGATAAAGACAAAGGTAGCTTTACTGACCACAAAGTGATACATAACCTCTAAATTCTCTCAGTTATACAGCAAAGTCAAGAAATTATTTTTTGCACTGATTTAGTCGTTTGAAAAAAAATTATTGTGGACATACATACATATAAATTATGAATATAATGAATGTGAATATGTGAAGTCCACTACCATTATAAAACACTATATGTATCAACAGCACACTAGATTCACATTTAGATCTAAAGACAGTTTGTCTCTGCTCTGTGTTCCCAGTACGCTGTTTCTCTAGCTCATACCAAATTACATTCACATTGCTCATATGTGTGGAGAGTTTCAGTACCTGATCAAATGAGTAACAAAATGGCTTCAAGCTTACACTTTACACAAATCATCACATACACTTACTACAACTTGATTTAAGTGTTAAGTTAAATTTCTAAATTGACACACACGTCCAACATCAAAATGATTATATGATTACATACAGTTTTGTAGATGTATTATAAGCCTTTATAAGACGTTATAATTGTAATGTTAACTGTTAGACACGGTAGTGTTTACTGTGTGCAAGAAGCCACTCAAAAATGTCACTGCAGTTTTTTTATATTTAATTTTTTGCAAGATACATACTAATGTGTGAACTTAAATGTTTTTTTTTTTACTTCAGCCAATTTCAGCAAAAAGAAGGATGCAGTATTCAAATTTCTTTCCCTTGTCTTTCCCAAAGTCTCTCCTGTGTCTTCTCTTATGGATTCACTTGTACTCCTTATGGTGTAGCCAGAGATGCCAGATCCTTGCTGTTTGCCTGTGTTCTGATGTTCTTATTTAGTGGTGATTGTTGTCATCTGTCTGTCTTATCGTAAATTCCAGCTCCTGCTTGCTGTAAATGTGTAAAGTTGAGGGGCAAACTGCTGATCAGAGGACATTACATCTCTGCTTATGTTTTATCTGATCCAAGTCCTCTTGTAAGACCCACTTTTCAGCGCATCTCGTTCTAAGTCAAAGCGTCAGCAGTTTCTCTTTTTTTTCGTCCTAACGAAAACACAAAGCATCCAGGACTAGAGTCTGTGTTTCCATGTCCCATGTGTGACCTTAATCAAATCCCTGTTCACTATACTACGGCCCTTTGACGCCTGCATTAGTTGTGTTTGTCTTTATCCCTTTACTAATATCCCCAATTATGCTGTATCTTAGTGTGTTATTATAATTGATAATGATAATGTCATTATTATGATGACTATTTCTACCATTGTTGTTACTGTCCATTGAAAAGAATGTTTTGTTGTTAACGTTGTCATTCAGATGTCCTGCTGGACAGGCAAAAATATAAATAAACTGGCCTTAATTTTGGGAAAGGGTGGGTTTGTACTCTAATTTTAAGAAATTAAATAAATTGAAGATATAAAAATAAGTTTGCACTGCTCGTGTTTACATTTTAAATTCAATACATGGTATTGTTGAACTTTGGACAATTTCAAAAAATAAGAATTACAAACAAAACAAACAAACAAACAATGGAAATGATAATATTCTAATAATAATGATCATTATCTAAAATTACATACCTGTTCACTGTGTCTGTCCACTATGCCTTTTCAACTACTCTTAAGTAAGAAATAAAGTTTTTTATACAGTTCATTTGTTCTGAGGCTGTTTTATGAAAAAGGGAAATACACAAAGCTGATGACATTGTAATGTAGATGAGATGGACATGCTGGACGACTGCTAAACCAGCCTATGCTTGAATATGTGTCGGCCTTTGATCTGGGGATGCTTGAACATTTGGAAAAGGTACAATCTCTGATGGCGTGTTTTGGTTGATGAGTGAAGTTGAATATATATCGCTGAAAATTTTGGTGGTGGCGGGGTTGTCTAACGAAAGATTGTTCATGTATCGTAATGCTACTCCTCGGTAACAATTCAAGTTAAACAAACTGGTTAAATTATAATGAACAAAAGAGATATTAACCACTCCTCATGAAATCCAGGTTGAGGTAACGAACTGTAGGAAAGTGATGCGCGGAACTTAATGGACTTCATCCGCTTTACACATGGGCCGCGATATTATGGTTCGTTTCCCCTCCTAATGAGTATTCAGTACCAGGACCCCATGTTGTGTTCCTTTGCTTGTGTTAGTAACGCAACTCCACTGGAATGGTGGACCACATGTGTTTACCCTCCTCTCCGCTGGCTTATTCCAATGAGTGCTCCCGCCTCTTTAACCCTGTCTTCCATATATAGGCCACAACTCTTTAGCAAGTTATTGCTCAACAAACAACGTTGTTTGTTACTTTGCCTACTATTTATCTATAAGCTATTAAAGAGTTTCACCACATACACACACTTTGTACTCAAAGTGTGTGATAGGTCGTCAGTTTTCTCCCCAATCCTCTCTCTGTCACGTGAAAGAATGGCGGAAAAATCCAACCGAGCACAGAGATTAAGTGAAACCAGGAAAGATGAGAATTGTGTAAGTCTCTTGGTATTGAGCAAGGAGACGTGGCTCACAAAGTGTGTATGCACACAAGTAAAGCTAATCATATTTCCAGATACTGAGACAAAAATATTTTTTACTTATTTTTGACTTCACATTCTTACTGTTGCACGTATCACAACTGTTTGTCTCCGAGACATTTGATACTTTATAGTAGGTGGAACGACTGTATTGACAGACATTAAACCCACAGTAAGACACTACAGAAGTACCATGTCCAGCAGTTATACATTTTAAATGTTATACATTTTACAAATTTGTAACATCTGTTTTAAGTTTTTGATTAGGCTGGGGTTTATTTGTAGGCAATAGCTTCAACAGCAATGTCTTTCAAAGTCTGGGGTAGAACAAAAAATGTAAATCGTTAATGTGAACCTTATTGTTTTATTTCAAAAATGTAAAAATGTGTCTTAAAGACACAGGAATCTATGCACATTGGTGAATGTGTTGTGATGTGCTGCTGATCAGAGAGTATGTTTTGGTTAAAAGTCACAAGGCTGGGAGGAGGAGATTGGGCAGGTGTGTCTGAAGGCCAGAGATCAAATGGAATTCCTACAACAACAACATCTGGAATTCCAACTGCCTCCCCAGTGCCAGACCAACTGCAAGGTAGTTGTTGAGATACAGAGCAGACTAAACATGGTGTACCTACATGTATGTACATCGGCAGACTCCTCTTGGTGTCTAAATTTGTGTATGCAAATCTGAATATATTACACATAATTGTGTGTAAGAGTAACAGGTGAGAAAACCTCCAGTCCTTACAAGAAATGACAGACCACAGGAAAGTGGTAGAGCATCTCCACAAAGTGAAGAATGCAAGATTTCTCCAGACTGGCCTCAGTGGTACTCCCACACTCCAGTCTGTGTTACAGATGCATACCCAGTTACCTGTAGTTCTCCACTATCTCCACGTCTTCTGCCAGGGTAGGGACAGGGGTTGTCAGCATTTTAGTGGACTCCGCTTAAGTCAGGGGTTTCAAAAAGGACAACATCCTCCACAGACAACGGCTGGAGATCTTGAGATCACCAAGACCACAGAAAAATCTGACACACACCACCTGCTAGCTATGTGAAAGGCTTATCGAAATGAAGTCTCTACTCTGTTTACAACATAAATGTAACCACCTGGCGTGTGCATAACACATTCAGAGATGACTGGAACCACATTTTACAGATGGGACCAAATATAGCTTTATGGACAAAAACAGAGAAGAGGATAGAATTCAGCCCCCACCCCAACAAGAGGCAGATTAATGGTATTAATGAGGTTGCTGTGTTTTAAAAAAACAAAAACAAACAAAAAAAAAACACAAGTGGCCTTCCATAATCAATAGCCGTTAGAGCAACAAAATGGGTATATGGTCAGACAGGTATGAAATAAATGTGCAATTTAACTACACCAAACAATGCATGTGTTTTTATGTATATAATTAGCAGCATTTTTATAAAAAAAATTGAGACAAATCTATCTTGGAAAAGAGGGAAAGATTTAGAATTCCACGCTGTCATTTTCAAAGTTGCTTTTAAGATACATGCACTGTCTTGGCTGTATGTCTGTTAAAGTATGATACTACAAGTTCACATACTTTGACATGAATAATATTCAGTTGACATGAAGAGGATTATAAACCAGACAGGAAAGAGACCACCCTCAGCATGAGCTGCTGAATCAGGCTTTAAATCCCACCTTTCTCCCCACTTCCCAAGCAGCCTGACCCAGTCACATTCTTCAGGAAACTCCCCTGCCTCAAACCAGGCCTACAGTGGGTTTGTGACTGGACTGATCACTTGTTAGCCACATCAGAGGCAAAAGCAAACAGCTGCCCCCACCTTGGGTCTTCAAACGTCATCCGCCCCCAGTTTCTCTCCTGTTTTTTTCCTGGATAAACTCTTTCCTTCAAAATCAGACCACTTTAAGGCACATCTGGTTTTCATGAAAGAAACATCATGAGACCCAAGACAACAAAGCCAGGGATGAGAAGGGGGGGGGGGCACCCACAAGTAAACATTTTACAGTAATGACATCAAATGACTGACAAAAAGTTAATGTAGACCATCACGTAGCAGCACCATTTCCATTGTTCTTTTTACTAATAAGGAATATGAAGAATGTGAGAGAAAGGTCTAGAAAGCCACGAGAACTGTTTTAGAAAAGAAGCTGGGTTCTTTGCCGTCTTTATTTTGGAGTCCAGAGCTCCAGGCACTGTGCAGTGAGAGCCAGGGTGGAGACTACTCATCTTTTTTTTTTTCTCTCTCACACGTAAGAAGATATCTGAGGAAGTGGTGGGAGAGGCCAGAACATCAAGTGTGATGCTATGTTGTACTTTCTCACTTTCCTGCAGGAGTTCCTAGGTGGAACCACTGGTACTAACCAAAAACCATGGCTACATGTAGTCTGCACTTTCAGTACATAGAGCTGCACTTCCCATCCTGGTCCTGCGTTTGTGTCTAGAGCAGTTTTCCAGCCTTATTCTCTCTGCATCTAAAGCAGCATTTTTCAAGCTTATTTTTTGACTCGTGTTTTCCAACTTCCAACCCTCATTCTTTGTTCTTTGAACCAGGACAAAACAAAACTATGTAGATCATGTTGGGGTCCCTTAAGGCCAGCAAAAAGCAAAATGGAAAAGCCTGATCTAGAGTGATCGATCCAGGACCAAATAAAAAAGCAGCAGAGTGTGGAGGGATGTGTGAAATGCAAAGAATGAACCGTGTGGAGAGCCAAGTTCAGCCGTGTTGCTCACAGCTCTGCGCAGCTCTTTCAGGACCTGTCTCCATCTTAGATTCCAAACATGGGAGCCAAACAACACAGAAAAAAAAACCTGGCCAAAATTATTCTCCTGAGATGTGTTGCATGATTTCCCATGTCAGAAAAGGCCAAGACTTGTGACTTATTAGGCGACCAAGATTGCAAGGTCCAAACTAACAGAAAATGCTGGCAGCCATGGTTACACTGGACACAGTGTGGCTGTGTGCGAACGGGAAGGCTCACCCAGTTCAGCTGCCCTTCAGGAGAAACGTTACATCAGGCCGTAAAAATGCCCAGCTCAGCCACCACAGAGCTAATTACAGAGCCGTTCTGCTGAGGTCGACAGGAAGGACGTCAAAGCCTGAACTTGAGTCAGGACGAAGAGAGAAAGAACAGAAAGGAAGAGAGAACTCAAAAGAACGAGAGGAGGAAGAGAAGACACAGGTTGTGTTTCAGGGAATTTCCGGTTACATCACAAGACTTTGGTGAACTGCCAATGTCCATGTTAAAGACAAAATGGTCCTACCAGTGGTTAGATTGCCATAACATTGACGTAGCAGATTGGCTGTAGAAGGCAGAAATTGTACAGAAATGTCCGTAATACTCGCATCCAAATTAAAATCTCTTGCTTGAAGCAATATTTAAGCTCAAAACACTACAAGATGGTTAGACGGGTCTGTTAAGTCAGTAATCTTACTGACTTTAGCAGATATTTGATTACCAATTAAGGATTTGAGGAAAAGTCTGTGGAGGCACTAAATTAAGTACACATTTTTGCTCATGAGTTAAATGCCTACCTCATGCTAATTTGCTAATCGTTCACACTCGTACACAATGCTATGGTTAAAATGTTTTTAGAATGCAATTTCTTCTGAAAGTTAAGACATTTTCTAATTCTGATGTGGTCATCTTTACTGACCTAGATTAAAGCTAACCACAGATTAAAAAGAAATTTTACAGTCAACACGTGATGTACTGTCAAGCCCTAGTCCCAAACTCAAAATGACAAATACCTAAGAAACAATGTCTGTTATTAAATGCAATCTTTTTATTTGTACATTTAGCACTTACAGGAGTAAACAAAAAATAAAAATGGCTTTTATTCTAAAATGATAAAATGAGTTAAAAAAAAAAAAGAACAACAACAAAAAAGACAAAACAAAAACACAAAAACCTTAAACCGAAATATCCATCCCACTCTCCATGCTGGGACAATGGTGAAGGACAGAGAAAGGACACTAGACAAAAACATGAAGACCAAGGGTGAGGGACAAGGAATGATGAAGGTAAAGGAGACCTGGATTGAGGTCACAGCTCTTGAAGCAGCTGTTCCTCAAGGCTGCTTCCTTCTTCAGTCTCTGCTGAAGGGGTGAATGGAGGCCTGTCAACACGGGCCGAGCTTAGTGGGCCAAGCGTAGTGTTTTAAACATCGAAGTAAGAGGGCCATTTAGAATACGCTATCCCCCCCCTCCCCCCCGTGTGTTCGTTAAAGACTGTTGAAAACCAGAAAAGTAACCGTAAACCAGCACTGTGGCTCTGACCACAGTCGAGCACATAAGGACGCCGAGGCTTGTAAGTGCCGTCGGAGCACAATCAGTGACATAGTGAGTCTAAAAGCCCTGATTTCCACATGTTTGAGGAGAAGAGGGGAATTCATCCACATATATCAAGTCCAAAAACACTGAGGGGGCAAATGAACACTGGAGGTATCTCAGTTCCCAGCAGGGGGCGCCAAGATAGCAGCCTATATGGATCGAGACCAGGCGATAAGACCGGAGCTTTTACAGTACACAGAGGACATCACGGGCCGAATGGTTCCCTGATGCCCAGGGCGTTAATGGCGTTTGTCCCTGGGGGGCGGGTCACTGCGGCTACGTGACCTCCTGCTCCCACCCACGCTGCCCGTGTGGGGCCTGCGGTGGGCATCTCTCCGCTTGTCTCCGTCTCGCTCCCGCCCTCTATCCCGCTCCCGGTCTCCTTCCCCTCCGCGGCTGCCGCTCCTGACCGGCCGGTCCCTGCGTTCCTCCTCACGCTTTTTCTCCTCCTCACGCTTCCTCTCCTCCTCATGTTTCCTCTCCTCCTCACGCTTCTTCTCTTCCTCCTCCTGGAGCTCCTTCCTGCGTTTCTCACGCTCCCTCATGCGCTCGGCACGGGCGGCCTGCCTCTCTGCTGCCTGAAACAAACGCACCGGAAAGGAAGGCGAGTCAAACCGAGGGCACAGTGTATAACGTGGTCCAAACCGAAAATGGAAAACACAGGTACTATTTCTACTGAATGCCGAACAAGCAACACTGGACTAGGCTTCACCTGTGTTTATATCCTGTGTGTGTGTGCCCAGAGCTGTTTGGCAGCCAGTGAGAAATCGCATGCTTGACTGCTGCAAGTTTTACAATCAAGTGTAAATCTAAATTCATTTTCAGTTTTGGCTCAGTCCTACTGTAGCCTTTAGAAACCTTGATTTAAAAAGTTCTATATAAACCGATAGCGAAACAGGACGGTCTTAATCAAGTCCTTTTCAGTACATCCAGATCCTACGAGAACGGAGCACTAAGCCAAGCAAGCAAAGAAGCCAGAACACAACCCAGCTGCTCCTATACACAGGCAGCCGTGCATCATGAACCTACATGGCACATTAAGTTAAGTTAGTCAGCGAAGGTTTGCCCGCGTCTGAGTGGGTGTGAGAGGAGGAGAGTTCTGACCTGCTCCTCAGTGAGGGGAAGCCAGTAAATACTAGGGGCCGTTTTGGTTTTACAGAACAGGTCATCCAGCAGTTTGGCAGGTGGCTCTTCTGGTCCCTTTTCTGAAACACAGACAGAACAGACCCATATATGGGTTATACATGCATATTCGGTCTGCATAAACACGAAACTAGTGTGAACTGTAAGCCATCCGCTCACCCTTTTTATCGCTCTTCCTCTGTTCGCTCTTGCCTCTCTCCTTGCGCCTCCTGTCGCGGTCTCTGGAGCGGGACCGCCTGCCTCCACCCTCTTCTCCGGGTTTCCCATAGTCCCGGACCTTATCCCGGTCCCACTCGCGCTCTGCCCGAGCCCTTTCCCTCCGCTCCATCTCCCTCTCCCTCTCCGCCCACTGGTCTCTCTCCGGGTGGAGACCCGGCGCTGGAGCGGCCAGGCGGGGTCCCGCCGCAGCTCCCCTCTCCTCCTCTAGGGGGCGCTCTCCTACAGGCAGACCTCTGTGGAAGTCCAGCTTTGTGGCACGTAGATGTGGCCGGAAACAGAGGGCAGGAAGGTTAGAGCGTGTTGGTAGTAATCTCGGCTTTAAGACTAGAAAGAAAAGGCCCCGTTGATAATCTAATGTGGTCATTGGCATTCATGTAGAGGGTAGCAGTACATTTGTGACAGAGTGAGCTGGGGGGGGGGGGGGTTCGGGGGGTGTGGTCTGAGCTCACTTCGTCTTGCTGGCAAAAGTCGACGCTGAGGAACTTGGGATTACTCTGTGGCCATTTCACACCATGCAGTGCTGCCCGTGTGACCTGAGCCTCCTCCGCGCTCGAGTACTAGAATGAGAGCGTGGGAACGTCAGAAAGAGTCGGGCCCAAGAGGTGGGCGGGGCCCCAGACAAAACACTCGGGTGCTGCTGAGAGGAAGGTGCAGTGGAGACATGGCCTTACCGTGACGTAGCAGTGAGATTTGATTTTATCAATCCAGAAGCCTTCCTCCACCATGGTGCCTGTACGGTGCAGCAGCTCTTTGAGCTGGCCCAGTGTAAAGGGCCGGACCTGGAGAACACCCGAAACATATCACCGTTTGCAGCAGTCTTGTGGGGTCCGAGAACACGGCGTGTGTCTGGGTCATGTGATGTGACAGCTAGGGTGGTTGCTGTTAAAAACGATCTCCAAAATCGAAAACCATGGACTTTCCCCACAAAATTCTTAGTTTGAAAATTCCCTACTATAACACCATGCACTACATGACATACAGCGATAAACTAATTAAAACCTGATATTTTTCTCATAAGCAGTTTACTGGCTATGTTCCTCTACGTCTATGCCAAACAAATATTTTGTGTTTCATCCATACTAATGCCAGCCCAAAGTTAAATTCCAGTCCTAAGCTGTGTGGTATGTTTCAACCTACTTACATCGTGCCAAGTCTTGTGTTGGTGTGTTTCTAAATGTCATTGGTATCCAAAAAAAACATTTAAATGAATGGCCTGTGTTTTTTCTATGAATGGCCTCTAATGTAACATGAACCAACACTATGAAAAAGCCCTACAGGTAAAGTGAAGGAATACAAGTAAGAGGGTATTTACCAGGTTGCAGATATGAATGATGTTGGAGGGTTTGCCACGAGGGGGAGACGGCTGTTTGGCAGTGCGCACGGGGTCATCGATGGTGATGCTCACGCCGGGTTTCTGCTGGCTGATGGAGCGGCGGAGCGGCGTTTCGCTGGCAGTGACTGAGCAGCGGACAGCAGGGGTGAAAACCAGCCAATGAGAAACAGTTCCCCCTCTTGGAGACTCTCCGATATTCTGTTGCTAAACTTCTAGCTACCATGTTAATCTGTACATTATTACAATGCAGCCATGCCATTGTTTTTAATTGCTTTACATTGGGGTTGTAAATCCCCAAACTAATCCCCTGGAGATGTGGTGTTTTCTTATGAAACAACTACTTGTACCACTCTGCTGCTTCACAGAATGTCAGAAGCCCGTGACCTGAACAAAGGTGCTATACAAAAGTTAAAGGCATTATTGCCCCACTGCCAAACAGTGTGATACATTACTACAGCTTTGTGTGGTATCTATGTTTTGATTTAGGCCAGCCTGCATCAGTTCTGGGTTGCTGACCATAAAATGTTTAACCAGTTTCAGTACTTTGTGTTACTAAGGGAGTGTTACTTTGTGATGCATCTTCATAAACTTTCAAGTCTTTAAATAATAGCAACAACAACAGAGATTAGCGATTTTCATGAGCCCAGAGACACTGTACTCACCAGTTTTCATGTCTACATCCTGCTTAGGTATAAGTGGCTCGGTCTCCATGGGAACCTCCATTTTGGTTTCCTGGCAGTGCAAGTCTTTTCCTGCTTCGCCTTCCTCCTCTGCCTCCTCATCCTCAGGCTGTCTGGGTTCCTTCTGTCCATTCTCTTGAGTCTCAGAAGGGACAACCTGGTCAAAAAGGCACAAAACCTGCTGTTTTTTTGTGTACTGGATTCCTGCATGGATTTGTGTACCAACTAAGAACATTACAATTTACAAAGCAAATATGCCACAGCACAGTTAACTCACAGAATTCAGTGCAAGCAAAAAGCTAAATGTTGTTGATCATCCAAGATGTGTTTGGTGTACAAATTTTGCTCTAGTTTTGCACTGGAGCTGCATTGCCAGCATAGTTAAGAAAAGTCACATCCAGCCATTAGCACTGTGTAAACTGCATACCAGGACCATTCCATTCCTCAAACTACATCAAGCTGAAACACATTCATAAAGACGTTCCCTGTGTGCAATTACAAAAATACTGCTACTACAAAAGCAACAATCCTGTGTAATCATGCATGGCTTTTTGCATCTCTCAGACTCAAATAGACAGTCAGACAGAAACACAGACACACCTGCGTAACAGTTCGTCGTATTTTTAGATCCTGCTCTCCCCTTTCTTCTTGGTCCTCTTCCCCAGAAAGATGTGCCTCATCTGGGTGTAGATCCAGCACTGTGTCCTGGGATAAACCGGGCCTGATGTCTGGAATCAGCGACTACAGAAAGAGAACGAACAACGCAAACACTAAAAGACGCATGACCGCACAGCCCTAACGTGAATGTGTACAAAGAGCCTTTTGAGGTGCCACTGAACTGCCTTAACTGGCCCCTGAACGGATGCGTTGGCTCCCAGTGCCAGCTGCAGCTTTACCCTCAGAGAGTCCGTGGTGATGCTGATGGAGGGCTTCTTTGCAGTGACGGCCGTGCTTGATCCCCATCTCCTCTTGCGGCCTGCGCCTGCGGCAGGGCCGGCCCCCTCGGCCTCGCCCTCAGAGACCCCTGCTCCAGGAGGCGGCTTGTTGCCTAGAGACAAATGACAAATACTTCACAGCACGCCTTTTTTCAAGCCAAAGAGGTTTCCTTTTGTGAGAATAACTCATGTACCCACTGCTCAGCAAGATCCTATGAGCTGAGAAAGTTATCCAAACAGCTTATACATAGTCTAACGTGGCATTTCAGTAACAATCATACATGGTAGATCTGTACGTCTCCTGAGAGATACTCACCGCTCAGCAAGATCCTACGGGCTGAGAAAGCCTTTGGCGTGGTGCTCTGAAACAAAGACAAAATAAACACAGGCCAGCCAAGGGAGAGAGGTGAGACAGGTGGACATGGACATGCCCAGGATGACATGAATGCAGAAACTGGAGTCAAAAAGGCAAGGGGACAACCAACAATAAAGAATCTAGGAGAAGAGGTAACCTCTTCAGGTTGTTGCTGAAGTGTGTTGGTTTAGCACTTTACACATAAACTGGACTAAGTTCGCAAATTTTCAACATCTGGAGAGAGAGCTTCTCATTAAATATGGGAATGTGGTCTGTCCACTTCAAAACAAAAGCAAAGCTTAATTAGAGTGCACTGCAGTTACATTTCCTAGTAATGATTACTTTAAGACTTCTCTTCTGATGCAAGACAGGTGGCCACTAGTGTAAAGTAGACTTCTAACATATACTGTATGTTTTAGGTGATATCCTTGATGTGCTCTACTTTATATAGTTATTGGATTCATTTTTGGGCTAGCAAACAATCTGCTTTGTGTAATGAAAATTCTTAAAGAAGAAAATGGAGATGGGCTACTTATTTCCCGGTACCATTGACACCTGCTCTTCACTGGGTTGGGCTATGGCTCAATCTCACGTCTGCATGCACTGTATCTAGGCAACAACAGTTCAATCAAAGCAGGATGAGAAGTTTGAGTGGAAATCTGTCATCTGGTTGGTAGACTCTTGTGCAGAAACAGAGTTTGTGTTGCACAAGAGACACTAGGATAGAACGTCGGAGGTAGCAGGAGAGTCCATGTTTGTGGCATCTGGTTGAAAGGTGAGGGAGTGATTCAGTAAATCTCTGAAGGTTTCCATGACACACTGATGCAGCACTGAGGCTGATGATTTCCATCCTGTACTAGAACAGCATGTGATGGGGTCAGCATCTCACCACTAAGGTCACAACACTACAGTCTTTAGGAGCTGTGCAGTATCCATCTGAACCCATGAGACGTGCTGGTCGACTTAGCCGACTCTAGTCCATACCAGGTTGGGAAATTTTAAAAAATAATAATAAAAAAATATACAACATCCAAACGGATTTATCTTGAGTTCAAAGTCCAAGCATCTTGACTAATGTTCAGTGATGATGTCCATATAACATCCTTGCTGATAGAGCATTAGACAGATATTCTTTTTTCTGCATTTTAACTGCCCATGTGATGACCTTAATCAAGGAGCAAACATTTTAGGTCCCGGGTTTACCTGAGCAAACAGAAAAGTCTCAAGGACCAACTTTAGGCTTTCAGAGATGTCAAAAACCAATCTTGATGCTATGCTGGATGTCCATGCAATGGTTTCTGAAAGGGGATGGGGGAGCATCTTTTGCTCTCCGAGCCAGTGATTGAGTGTCAGCTGGCCCAGGACATTCACCCTCTCCTGCAGCTGATGTGCACATCAAAAAGCCTCTTTTCAAAAGTCCAAAAATCAGCTACTCCGAGCCATCTCCATTGGAAATGTGGCCGCTGTTAAACAGACGTGTCCCACTGCAGTGCAGAGTCATGGGGCCTATCAGGTATAGCCATGGTGCTTGGAAATAGCAGAACAGGTGCAGTAGTGGTAGTAGTATGCAGGTACCATTAGGGGCAATGGAAGAGGCATGATCACCTTTACAACAAAGCAATCAAGGGGGATTTTAAACATCAGCCAGAGAGAGAGAGCACCCCCTGCTGCTTCTGTCAAGGACAGCATCAGCAAAGGTTCATACAACAGCATCTCATAATCATCTCATAAACAACACCTTCCACAAAAAGTCAGTCAAGACTGGGCAATGAAACAGTCTGCTATGGCAGGTTATAACCTCTGACATTGATCAAAAACATGCTAGAAAATATAAAATGTTTCTTTGAAAATGGAAGAGATCTCAAACTGCTGATAATAAAATACATTTATCTGTAATAGAAATGTATATCTACACTGACCAACAGAGGACACAAACACAGCTGTATGCCTAAATGTCTAAAACACCATCACTTCTGAATTCATATTAAATGCACAAAGTGTTGAATGTTTAATCCACAAAAAATGAAAGCACTCAAAAATAAGTGGATGTCCATGCCTCGCCCGCTGTTCTGGCAGCGAGAGAGCTGAAGAACCCATCCTCCGTGCTCTTACCTCCTCGAAGCTCCCCGAGCTGGCTTCTGCCTCTGCCATGGTGGGCTCCTTCAGCACACCACTGGGAAAGGGAAGGAACGAGGGGGTGGAGGGAAACACGTTACAATAAATGACATTTCAAGACGATGCTCATCGGTTGTTGGCATCATGGCTGGATGTGTATTAATTACACATTTAAGGCATTTGGCAGTATTGGGTAAAGACACCAGTCACGTGTCAATTATAGACACCCAAAAGCTTATATTAAGCCCTCAAAATGCAAACAAAAAATCAGCTGGTTCAGATTTGGTTAACAATAATGACATATTAGACATTTAGTCAACATTAAAAAAAAGAACAATCAGGAGTGCTTACTCGGGGACTGTATACTTAGGAACTCACTTTTTATTACCTGAAATTCCTACTACAAACATCCTTTACATATTCATCAGTCTCCTACATTCAGAAACATAAAAATGGCAACAATGCTTAAGAGATCCCAATGAGGTTTAGCGATATTACACGGTGGCTTTTCGACTTTCAAATTAACATAAACTGACTACATTAACAGCCTGTTTTCTTCATTCACAAAAAGAGGATGGGCGAAAGGCGCGTGGATGCGTTAGTTTCTCATCACCCTTCACGTCTCCAGTGCAGTCGAAATAACGGTTTGTTATGTTTTAGGCTGACTATCGTATAGCTAAATAACAAAGCCACACATCGCTACCGACATAGAGAAAAAACATTACATTTTTTAAGTCGCCGCGGTAAATAATGCACATTTTTGTAGCGATAAGCTCTCCTCGTACCTCGCCAGCTTTTCACCATTCAGCGTTATACTACCGGGACTAGCCCACACAAACCTCTCCTTAACACCAAACATACATAAAATACGTTTTTTACGAAGTTTTCAACCCCTCCTCAGCTTAATATCAAGCAGCGACATTGGCTAAATGAAACACTGAGCACAGCCATGTTGGATAAAAGGGAGGAACGGGATAACAGTAGGACCCAATTCTCACAGCCCAACAGGCAACTAAGTCGTCCTATCGATTGCCTGTCGGGAAATTCAAATATTCGACCACGTATAATCCACGCAATGCACTGTTTAATTACTATTTAATTACTGTTTAAATGAGAAATCTTCAATGCAGTGCACACAGGAAATGCTTCTATATTAAAACACCCCGGTTATATTGTTGTAAGACAAGATTTTACACCCCGACACAGTAGATATGTACGTAAAGCGATCCTGGCGTCAATATTCCTAGTCGTTTCATTTCATATAATACAACCGGCATGTACCACGTTCCGTAATATATTATCGTGTCCTGTTAAAATATGTAATTGACTTTTTATATGCATATACTTGTACACAAACACCTTAATCATTTTGTATTAAACGCGATGGAAATGCGACGCAACTCGTGCAAGAGCGCGGAGTGAACTGGTAGCTGCTTTCCACTGATCAATGTTATTAAATCAGGTTATTTAGCAGGTCTCCTCATGGCACAAAATCTGCGCTCTAAATGCTAGTCAAAATGATGAAATTGCCCCCAAAACAAAAAAAAAAAAAAAAAAAAAAAAAAAAAAATCCCCGTGCCCATTGAGAATAAAAACCTTGGGTTACAAAAATTGGTAATTTGCATAAAAACTCCAATAAATAAAAAGAA
>JAOYMR010000015.1:10443809-10455399 GCA_025802075.1 Tenebrosternarchus preto | reverse complement strand
TTTATATATTTTACATTATTGTTATTGTTTATATATTTAAATATTGTGTATATATTTACATGCTACCCACAATGACTGTATATTTTTTCTTCTGAATAGTCCTGAGGTGTGACCCACTACAGTCTGGGCACCAGGAATTTTGTTATAATCATTTATTACAATAACATATTATAATCAACTAAAGCATAATTCATCTTTACCTGTAAGGGTCAATTAGTTCCTCAGTGACGTAGTTGAGGAAGTTCCAGCCTGCGTATGCAAAGGACCCCTGCAGGAAGGCCAGAGCGAGGCGACCCACATCATACTCCTGGAAAGGCTCGAAGGCGTGTCCTGGGTGCAGCCAGTAAAAACGGCCTGGACCCACATAATTCTGTTTGCTCATCAAAATATCATTTCACACTGCATTTAGAAATTCAGCTACAACAATTCGCAACAAGAGTAACAATCGTCTGGGTGAAAAGAGGCCCGCTAGTAAAGGTGACGCGGTAAAACTATGAACAAAACAAAAATTAAAGTAACTGAACTTGTCTGAAGGAAGCATCTGCTCCTACCAAAATAAAATATCACTGAAACTTTGATTGGAATCCGGTTTTATGGTAGGATGACATCAAAAAGAGAGATTGTTGACCAAAAATCCCAAATGTCGGTTTGGTGCAAAATGTGGGTTTGGTCCTAATCTCCATGCTGAAGTGTGGTGGTGAATTATAGTGAAGTATGGTGGTGGATCCATGACAGGTCCTGTCCAACGAGATGTGAATGCCGACATATATCGAAATCTGCCAGCCTCTCCCAGGGTTAAGAGAGTTACTTTAAAAATGTATAGGAGATCACAGTCTCATCTATTTAAAAATTTTACTGTGCCGAGATGGGGATGTGTTATAATTCTTACTCCCACCATAATCCTTACGAGGTCCTTACTCCCACCGCATTATTACTGATGAGTAATAATCATCTGATAATGTTTGCTTGATTTAATGGGAGTAAATTCGGCATCCATGACAAGCTGTTTAGTTAACGAATGCAAAGAATCGCACCTGAATGATCTCACAAACGCACGTCTGTTTCCACTCACAAATGACACACAAAGGACTGAAGTAAAATACCCCAGACACACTGTGGGTGAGAACAACACATGGCACATATTTTAAACTTTTAGATAAATGCAGTTTCAGTGCTACAACAGGCATGGGAACCACTGACTTGATTAGAACCATTAAAAAGGTGAAAAAATCAGAAGAAAGGAAAAGAGAGTAAGTGATCCTTGTTCCAGGAATCTCATTACTGTCTTTTGTCTGTAACTGTAACGCAATACAGTTACCTTTTTTGTAACCTGGTTACGTAACGCTGTTATATGCATCCCGTTACTACCCAGCCCTACTGGTTGGACCATTACCTGCACAAACACATGTAAAGAGACTCCAGAGGAATGGTGTCTTTCTACGTTCCTATATATCTCCCTTCCAGTGTTATAAAACAGGAATGTTGTGTTGCTGTCTTGGATTATTATTTTTTTTAAGATTCTTAACAATTATTTATTTATGTATTTTTAATATTAAGGATGTTTATAGAGGCTGCTGCTATTTCCGGAAGGCACCGTGGGTGGAGGTTGTTGGTGCCCAGGAACCCCTACCTTTGCAGATCTGCACGATGCCCATAACAATGATGAGTACCAGAGCCAGCAGCTTCCCAGTGGTGAAGACGTCCTGAACGCGCGTCGCCCAGCGCACGCTGAAGCAGTTCACCCACGTCAGCAACACTGCAGCACAGAGGGAAAAGTCTACTGAGATGTCGTGAGATGTTTTATGGTGTTTTTGCTTCAAGTAACCAATACTAGTAAACAATAAGTAATAATGTATTAATAACAATCCTGTCAAAAAACTCAACATTCATAACTATGGTTTGAGTGGTCTGTACAGCTGGGTTTTTAATTCTGGTTATCTGGTACCAAACACACAGTCTGATGTCACACAGTCTTCTGATGTCACCCAGTAATGAAAAATGAATGAAGAAAAACATGTTGTTGTTTACTCTTGAGGAAATCCCAGAAACACAATATACACAGCGAAAAAAAAAGCTAATATAATGAATATGATCTAACACTGGATGATTGATCTCATGCCATTAAAGACTTGTTAGCATACTTACACAGAAACTATAATATCTTTATATGGGCACTTTTAATTCAGAATTACTTAATGTGAAGACATTTTAAAAATAATTTAGCAAACATTCCACAGTTCTTTAGTCATTGGCCAAATACAGCAGGTAGTGAGTGACTAGTCACATGACTTGGTGGCTTTGGGGATCAGGAAGTGAATGCCTCATTAATAAATGTGCCTTATTAATACATAATGAGTGTGGGGAGGCCGAACTCTCGAGTGAAGCACAGCACAGTCTCTTTAATTTCCTCGTCCTCTTGTTTTTCCTTCCTCGTCGTTTTCAAAGTTGATGAAGCACCTGGGGAGAGGAGGCCAGGGAGGAAGGAGAGGTGGTGCGGAGCACACGCGTGTGCTGGGACAGGCTCCCTTCATGTTTGACCCATGGGAAGCCTACTGTGTAAGTCATGACCAAGCAAGGCTGGGCCTCTTACAGCAAAACAAATCTCCTTAGAAACCTTGCATACACCTCAAAATATGCTAACAGCAGATAAGTACCCACAGATACAAATAGCTAATCCAATATGTGCTTGTTTTTTGTTGTTTTTCACAGGAGAGAGATAACCTAATGTTACAAGTATGACTGACTACATTATGTTGATTACTGTTGTTTTTTTGTGTAGTCTAAGTGAAATTCATTGATGGTGGTGCTGCAGGTTGCCTTAGATACAAATAATAGATGTTCTGAAAGCAACACATTCCTCATACGGAAACATGTAATTGTCACGTGAGGTTATCAAAGGAAATTTGAGTATCCTCCACTGAAGGGGACACCATAAAACCATTTTAACACCTCCGTTTACCTCAGGATGGATCAATTTAGAAACATTTCCAGGTTAGGAGGAGAGGGCATGACACAGATGGAGGATGTAAGATTAGGCTTTGGGAAGTCATGGTTGGAGGCGTGGTCAAGAAATGGAACCGCCCCCTTTCACATCTTTCTGTGGGGCATTCCTGTTGGATGGGAGGGATGTAAGGAGATTGCTGGGAGTTGCAGGCCAATGGCTACTCACAGAGGCACAGGGCAGCGAGCAGGCGCAAGCTGCTTTCGGGCACACCGCAAGTAGGGAAGAGGGGCTGGAGGATGTAGCTGGAGAAGGTGAGAGCCACGACGGCCTGGTTGGTGGGATACATGACCAGCACTGCTATCCACAGCCTCAGGAACCTGTGCAACACACGTGGCTGTCAGCAGGAAAGCTTCAGAGCCAACCTGACGAATAGAAAAGAATTCTGATAAATCTTACCCTGCAAGGCCCCCGAAGATGTCCTTGACATAGTAGTAGTCTCCACCGGATTTGGGAATGGTAACGCCTAGCTCGGCATAGCACAGCGCTCCAATGGCCGTGATGACTCCTGTGCCTATCCATACGATTAAAGCCACGCCGACTGAACTGGCATTTTCCAGAACTCCCTTTGGACTTACAAAGATCCCAGACCCAATGATGTTACCTAGAGGTACCAGAGATTACCCAGAATGTCAAGGGAAGAGACATGGGTGAGCTTTGGGGCCGGGGTGGGGTGGGGTGGGTGTTATCGAATCAGGTTGTAATAAATCCCACACCATCTTTTCAGTGGAACTAAGTTTTTTTTTTTTTTTCCTGGACATTCTTGTGGAGATTTTTCTAACGTCTACAAAGAAACTACATTCATACACACTGAGCTTTTCTGCACTTGTGTGTGAGTGTGTGTGTGTGTGTGTGTTAAAGAGAGAGTGGGTGTTGCATCAGAAGCTGCATAAAGAAGAGAGGAGAGTGGAGCTTAGCTGCTGTAAGCTCCAGAGCTCCTGTTTGGCGACCTAGTTTGTATGCAGCGCACTGGCTGTCATTACTGTATTACAGCCATACTCACACCTTCTCTATCCCCTCCACAGACAAATCCAGATATTCCCCACAATGCCTTCAAACTCCACCATAAATCTGTTCTCCTGGAACTCTTCTATGTTTTCACATTTTTACGTTATGCAGTAGGATAATGTTTGAAGAAATGGAGAAAATAAAGTAGTGGATATCATAAATGTATTTCCTGGGAAAACAGCCAAAATGGTGTTATATTTCCTTTGACAGTCATTAAATTAATGAGTGGAGATCAGTGAGCAGGAACCATGTGCCCTGTACAAAATGCACACACTTGGACCTAAAAATGTGCTGGACTTTGGAACACCTTTTTGAAGGTGCAAACAAACATAAATTCATTGAGTGATTCATCGAGTTCTTTTATTTCTTGTTTTCTAGTTGCACCATTAGAAGAGATGAGATACAGATTTCCTACAAAAATATAATGAATACATCTATTAGGGTTAAGACTTACCCACAATAATACCACAGGCGCTGAAGAGGCCAATTTCTTTCTTCAGGGCCACCGCTGGGGCCACTGCCTCCTCGCCGGTGTCTGAGGGGGGGCCTGCGCTACCCCTTTGCCTAGCACCGTCGCCCATCTTTCCAGATTGCTGCGTTAAAAATGTGCTACACTGCTGGTGCAAATTGGTATACAAATATCGCGTGAAGTCAGCAAACGTTTAAAAGTTCATACCTTCATCCAAGAGGAACCGTTTTTACGCATGAATTATTTGCCATTCCAAAAGCAGTATCTGTTCCGTCCAGGTCCTACATCTATTTTAATTCAGTCCGCATTTCACCACTTCATTATACAATTAATAATTTTGCATTCGAAACTGCACATATAGATTTCGCTAAAAACCAACTGACTGGAGCGATGGTCCATGCACATTACATTCAGCTAAGCTTTGCTCACAGTACGCAGAATAAATGACATCCGAGGTTTTTTTCACACAACTCCTCATTTTTCGCCAAATAAGAAAACAAACGTAAAAACAGCTATACAAACAAACTAGCTTCCACTCTAATGTGTTAATTTAGATTAAAATCACTGACTCTACCCACGGGAATATGGTGCGTTTCTACTTGCGGGTGTGCGACTTCGCTGACAGAACCGAAGAACCATTCAGGTGTGCAGAAGTTCGCTTCTAAAGCGCGTGAACGCTAGAGGACTTATCCCCCCCCGCCCCCAAAGAACCTCCCCCACTGAACACCAAATATACCCTATGTAAAGAACTACAGTCTACTCTGTATGAGAGCGACGTTTATCTCAGTTATGCAGAAAATTATAGATAAAATTTGACAAAAAATCCATATTGACCATATTGGTATTTCTTATGCATCTTCAGTGAGAAAACATCGAAGTAGTGAATCGCACGCAACAAGTGCTGTGTACGGTCATCTACCGTCAGCAAAGTGACCAAATAGGTGGTTGCATAATCAACCTGCGCGTGGCATAATCATCGCCAGGTGGACAGGAACGTTCCAAGTGTTCCACATTTCCTAGATCCCCAGAAATAAATAGTGGGTGACGTGGAATCTGGAGTAAGAGGGAAAGGAGGTTACCTAGGCAACACACGGGATCATGATCCGTCTCTTTAAGGGACATGTAGACATTACCTCCAACATTCATTCTGTTTCATCAAAAGACAACCACTTTGAGCAGTTGCAAACGCAAAACATTTGAGCATGTATAGCAATGAGTCCTTCAGATAACACGTTACGCACAAAGCATTTCAATTAATAAGTCCTTCAGTTAACATGTATACTCAGTCCTGAGTGCGGTTTTCTGATACCAGTATGATTCCGCCTTCTATCGGCAAGTTCGGTATTGCAGCTTCTTCCATTACACGTAGAAACAAGGTTCGGTTTTTTGTCACACCAAGCATTAAGTCAGTGTCTCTCTGCAACAAAGTTCATTTAATTTTTACACGCCGCATTAGGGCGACTGTTTCTCCTCCTAATCTTAATCTTAATCAACACTGGCTTCGTATTTTAGCAAGACTGAATCCTGGGCACTCGTTACATTATAGAAGTATCATATTGCATAATGTTGATGGGCTAAAACATTGTAAGATTAAGTAATATTAGGATAATTTGTTCTTTTTGTAGTGTTGCTTTAATAAAGGTAAAATTCAGGGAAGGGCACGGTTATACTTGTTTCGTTGTCTGAACTGCACTTTGCAAAGATGATAAAGAATTCGTCTGAAACGTCCCGTTTTTCTGGAAACGTATATCGACTCTGAATGTTCCTGCCTCCCTCTCAAACACACAGAAGTCACCTGTAATGTAACATCCGCTCTGCAGTTTCTGTGTGCGGTAAGGTGAGCGCGCTCCTCCGGTTCCGAATGGTAAGTGGTATGCCCCCTGGCCTATTTGCGTTACGCTACCGTGTTACAAAACAAACCTAAGAGCTGCCTGGCGGAGCTGCGAATATATGTATCCAGTGGAAACAGACTAAATTGTTTAACTTTTGCACACAATCACTTGTTAGGTTCATGGCCAACATAATTGCAGTCCAAAGAATCAGTCAACGACTTAAGATTTGTCCGTTTGATTTTAAGTATAGTCATGCATATCATGGATTTATGCAGCCTTTCATTAAATCTTTAGGTTGGCAAGAGGTGGAAAACGTATTCTACGAGCCTTGCGTAAGTGGACCTTACCCTGAACCTTCTGAAACAGCGAATTTAGTCCAGGCCCTGCACCAACTCGCACACTCACCTTCTGATATCTGTATCCTTGCCTGCATGTACTTTCCTGCTGATCGCCTTATATTCGTTTACTTTATCATTTTAAATTTGCAACGTTACACTTTAAGAAAGTCTCGTCTTCCAAGTTTAACACGAAAAGTTAACAGTATAAAAAGGAAACTTTACACTAATCAAGTACTTTAATTGATCCGTTATGATTTGTTTGGCCTAACGGGACAAATAGTCTATGAGAGAGGGGAGAGGAAAGAACTCCCCCAAAATATATACATATTTAAAAAATAACTACGTGGGCCCAGTAGGCCCAGGGTTCTGCACTCTTCCAGTTCTATTTACAGCTCCAAGAGACAGTGTGACTCATATAATACAAGGAATGAGGCCTCTCGCGACAGGACATCCTTTATTTCAGTATTGTATGACTCAGTTTTGCCTTCCAAAACGTTAACAGTTTTTAGAGTGGAATGAAGACCAGGGAGCTTTTCGTTATTTTAAAGGGCATCATGGATGTGGAGCCCGACTTTCTGCTTGTAAACGAGTACAAAAACTAACGTGTGAAACAGACAAAACTTATCATCTAGGAGAAGAGTGTAAAACACTGCACTCATTACTCCAGTTCACACCCTGGATGGAAGTGTTAGTAGTAATAATAATAATAATAATAATAATAATAATAATAACGTAACAACTATAGCAAAAAGTCTCCTCTCCACACCACAAACAGATGCAAAGCAAACCCCCCCCCCCCAAAAAAACTAACAATTCTGTAATCTGGTGTGTGTGTCCATGTCCCTATAAGCCAATGGTGTAGGAACGTCCTGCCGGGTTGTGGATGGCGGAGCAGACAGGCTCGGTGACCGCCCACTCGTACCACACCTTCTTGCCGTTGTTACACCTCCAGAACCTCACGCTCACATCTCCACCGGACAGGGGAATGGGCTGCTACGGGGGTTGGGGGGAGGGGATTAAAAGATATCCATCAGCTTCAACTATCCACATCCAAACCACGCCAACGGCCCCTGCGTGAACCGAACCGTGCACGCTACACTTACTTTGAGAGGAAAAAGGATGGGAAACCAGGAGAACATGCCCGGGGAGTGCGTCTCTGGCCTAATACCTGGAACAAGAAGTTGAAACGAACATTTTAAGACTGCCATGCTGCCAGTCACAGGCCTCCAGCTAAGGAAACTTACTAAGCATGACGTCTTTGTACAGTGTCGTCTCGAAATAGCCGGCGAAACCGTGAAGCACCGAGTTGCAGGGCACAGTAAATCGCAGACACTGGTACCTGTTGTTGTTCATATCTGAGAAACGGAGAGAGCGACAACTGTAATCCGGTTTTGCAGTTTCTTCTGTGTGAGCTAAGGACGAGGATTACTGCTAAAGTTGTGCTTGGAGTGTTTTTACATTCAGAAATGCCAGATCAATTCCAAAGCACTAAAAAAAAACAAAAAAAACAAAACAACAACAAAAAAAAACAATCGAAATGGCGGACAACCATTAGCCTTCGTCACCCGCAGCTGTGGGAGACGGGTGGTGTTTGTACTGGCCAGACTCACCTGTGGTGGGGTGAACGAACGTGAAGCAGGGCTTGGGTTCGGCCAGCTGGTGGAAGTTGTGAAGCCTCACCACATACGGCATCTCGAAGTGGCACTCGGGGTCCTTGTCCTTCTCCCGACAGCTACGTACTTCGTTGTACAGCTTCGAGGACGACAGGGGCGCCAGGAAGGAGGTGTAGGAGCTGGGGATGCTCACGCCGTCGTCTTCAAAAAACAAAACACCATCGAGTCAACGCCACGGCCCGGGTGCGGCCGACGCAGGGAGCTCGAAACGCATTTGTAGGCGCCCGAAATTTCCAAACGAAAAGGATTCCGTGTTTTCCGGACCTTTGAGGAAGTGCTGGGCTCCGTCAAGGCACTCTGGAGAAAGCTCATTGTCACCGAAGGAACCCAGGAGCTCGCTAACGAGGATGTCCGCTTTCTCCGGGGCCACCCACTCCCGCATGTCACTGGATACGACAGTCACCTGGCCCCCCCACTCCTCAAACTTCCAGTTCTCCAGCCTGGATGTAAAAGTGTAAAAACTTAAGGTGTTTAATGACTCGCGCCCCCACCACCACCACCCATTTAAAACGCAATACACAATATTTAGAATGTTCTCTTTAGGAGCTAAACATTGATCAAAAATATATTTATGAAATTCTCTTCCACATACGTGACAACAGCGTTGGGGTTCTTCTCTACGGCGTACACGCGCAACTTCCTGTCGGCCTGCTTGGCGGCACGCAGAGAGGCGTTGACCAGGGGCCCTCGGCCGGCTCCCAGCACCATCAGCACTCTGGGAAAACAGACAAGAGACTCCGAGATGCAATTCTCGCCCGGTGGATGCCAAACATCTCTGTCTCAACCAGGAGAACCGAACGCCTACTTCAAACACACCACTGTCAGTATGTCTCTTCATAAAAATGGTTTTTTGTTTTTTTTTTTAAATACACATTTACCTCTTATTACTGGGGTTAATTGTCTCTTCTCATGATTACATGTACGTCTGTATGACCTCACATATGACATAATGGCTTTTTATGTATCAGTTTCAGCACTTCAGTCAAATCACATAAATATAATGTGTATAATGCAATTATTTAGTGCCCACATTTTAAACATAAAACCAAATGGAAATGTCTGATTACTCCTTGACTAAATATTTTCCAGGTCACATGATCTCGTTCATCCTGATGCAACAAGCAGACTTCCAGTTAAAAACAGTCCTGGCAGCCTCATCGTTGGCCACAGGTTACATCACACTTGCCGTGTGGAGCCATTACGATTAGCTCCCTTTCCGTACTACAGGTGACCCCCTCGGCTACAGGATTTTAGTTTTAACGGCATGTATTTGGAACCATTTCCAAACAGTCCGACGGTCTGCATTAACTGCTATTCAGATGTCAACTTGGGGGCCCATTTTAAATTCCCTGCTTCCTGAAATGTATATGGAACGTTCAATTCAAAGTTATGGATTTACCCAATATTTCATCTGCAAATTAGACTTTTGGCCTCAGATGTGCTTCTTGGAATACATAAACGCTTGAGGTGAACTGAAAACTCCCAGCAAACGGCGGCCAGGAAAAGGGGAGGAGACTTACTGCACATTGGTTTCTTTTTGTTCTTCTGGAACTCTGTCCAGAAGACATTTGTACACGGCCTGGAGAGGGAGATGAACGATTCGGCTCAGTGGAGCACCACAGCACAAACAGTTCCAAAGAGTAATGCAAAAGATAAAAAAAAAAAACCCCCAAAAAAACCCTTCAGCGGCACCTGCGTGTGAGCGCGGACGAACAAAACATTACGAGCATTGCTCCCCGACTCACCTGCTGGTACTGCGAATATTTAATGGGATCTTTTTCAAAGACCTCATACGTCTGAGACTCCAAATTGTCCATTAGAGGCTGAAAGGAGAAGTGAAATATTTAATGAGGGGGGTGGGGGGTGTCTTGTTCGTACAAACGTTCCGAGCACAGACCCACCGAGCCCGTGAAGGTGATTGAAGCCCACCTGTAGCGGTGACTGCAGGTAGTCCTCATAGCCTTTGGCAAACAGCTCGTAGGCGTTGGGGGACGGCCGGTTTTGGTTCAGATGCTCCAGGTACTGCAGGTAACAGCGGAAATCTTTCTCGTTGTGGCGGCTGTTGCCGGTGAAGATGAACTGGGCGTCCAGCTGGGGAGGACGGAAATCCAGTCGTTCCCAGTTTACAGTTGCTAAAGCTTTGGTATGTAGTGGTTGACAGTTGCCAATCTAAGGTTTACACCATGCAGATTCATAAAACAACGCCCCACTCCAGCAGCAGTGTTTTACCTTGAAGAGCCGGAATATGATCCGCTGGTGGGCTTTTGATAGGACTGGAAATCCCTTTTTATTGGTCAGAAATATGCTGGTGGGAAGGATGGCGGCTTTGATTGGCTCTCCAAGCCATTTGTCAATCACTGTGTCAGAGGGCATGTCTGCACCGATCTCAATAGCTTGAGACAAAAGGAAACAAACAATGTTGAAGACCAACAAACAGATATCACTTCAGCACAGCAGTAAAGCTTTAAATATGGCAGCCTCACCGAGGCAAATCCTCTTGTTGTAGTCACAGAGTGTTCGAAACGAGTGCCACCTTGAAGAGAATCACAGGAGAAAGCAGAAACGTATTTAAAAAGAAATTTGTGCACGTCTGAAGCGAAGCCAATGCCGAAGGACTTTCTACACCCTAGCAAGCGAGAACTTCACACAGATTCTAATGGCTGTTTCCCTATCCCAGCAGTGTTGGGAATGCCAGGACAGTTTACACAAGAGAGCCAACACAGGCCACCAAACAGATTGGGATCTCCCCCCCGGAATTGCTGAATCCATTCAGTGCAGCTCCCAGCAGTGTGCGCACCCTGCCATCATGAGAACAGAAGTGAGGAACATCACTAAAACAGAGGAAGGCAACACAGCTGGAGGCGGGGCTTATTTGTTCAGAAAACTAAGTTTATAAAAAGAATGGATAAACAAACAATAGATAGAGAATGTTGTACGAGATGCCACAGTCACCAGCCAGAGATCTGGTTGGAAGATGGAATTATCCACATGATGACATGTCAAATATAGCGTAGCAAACCATTAGAGATTTCCACAGGGCCCAGCCCACTCACTTCCACTTGTAACATCCAAGAACCTTCTAGCTCTCGATCTCTTCAGAGGTCGACAGGTAGGCGCCTTGTCTGCATCGTGCTGATATGTATCCACGACACCCCTAGAAGGTCTCAACCATGAGGTCTGGCGTGGCGGGGGGGGGCGGCCCGGGGGGGCGGGGGGGGGGGGGGGGGGGGGGGGGCGGCGGGGGGGGGGGGGGGGGGGGGGGGCCGGCG
>JAOYMR010000015.1:10432416-10443709 GCA_025802075.1 Tenebrosternarchus preto | reverse complement strand
CCACTAGTTCTGGCACCCCCTCCCCCCCACCCCCCCCTCCTCCCTCCTAATGCATGCTTAGTGCCACCAATTCCCTGTGGAAATTATACCCTACAACACACATTGGATTAACCTCCCTATATTTACCCACTGCGCTGCCCCTGCTCAGCCAATCACATCCTAAACCATAATATCCATAGTGGAGACTAAGGTCATACCCAGCATCACTTGCACTGTTAATACATGCTCAGTCCTTGCACTTCCAGTGGGAATTTACCCATTATCCCACCACACGCTTCCCAGTGGTTCTGCATACTGACCTCCCCAGTGAGTACTGCCACGTCCAAGCCCTCTGCATGCCATTCCAGTCACCTGCTCGTTGGTCCAGACACCACAGACACTTTACGTTTCCCCAACGAACCTGCGCTCTCCATGCCCTCAGCCAGGGAAGTAGCCCTTTCAGCTACTTCTGTTAAGTCCTCCATAGCTCCCCTTAGCTTAACAAAAATTACCCAAGCAAGGATGCGAGACTTGGCTACGAATGCCTTAACACCCCTCTCTATACGCGCCTGCCACCTGCGTTCTCTCGCCTCAGCCACCAAGTCTGGGCACTTCAGCGTCTTCCTGTCAAAAGCTCCGCATCCTGAAATCGAACCGTTAACTCTACAAACCATCCATTCAGCTCCCGAGCACGAGAACGCGTCTGGTCTAGGTGTAGTCGTGGAGACGAGGACTCAAGCAGCTGCCTCGTCCGAGACGCCTCCTTATAAATTTGAAAATTCTAATTATTTCTGGAAAGCAAGAATCCTGGCCAACATGCTCTGGTGTGTGCGTGTAGATATAAAACTCAAAATACTCAACTGATATGAAATTATTCACATTACAAATGTGCCATACAAGTGGAAGTGGAACAGAGCCATCATTTTCAAACATAAAAAGTGTAATTACACAACTGGATTAAACCCTGCACAATGCTCTGCATATGGCAGAATGTAATTATCACTCTGTGACTGTTCCCTTTACAAAAGCATACTGGCAAATGAGGGTTATTATACAGTCACATATGGAATGGATATGCTGACTATAATAGTTCCTCAAAGTACAGGGTGGGCCATTTATATGGATACACCTTATTAAAATGGGAATGGTTGGTGATATTAACTTCCTGAAATTCCCAATAAGTTTGATGTGTCACATGACCCTCTTCCCATTGAAAAAAAAGTTGGATCCAAAATGGCTGACTTCAAAATGGCCACCATGGTCACCACCCATCTTGAAAAGTTTGCCCCCTCCCATATACTAATGTGCCACAAACAGGAAGTTAATATCACCAACCATTCCCATTTTATTAAGGTGTATCCATATAAATGGCCCACCCTGTATATGCTGTAGCTCAGTAAAGAGTTTGGTGTTCTCTTTCCTGAAGAGCATCATGCTATGGTGTCTCACCAGGACCACGTCTTCTCCTCGTTGATGCAGTCGTCCATTTGTTTGGAGGGCTCATTCTCAACGAGGTCTTCACGAGTGTCTTCAGGCTCTAGCAGTGGCACTCGGATCCAGAACTGAAACAATCATAATTACTTTTAATTACATGACACTTTTCAAAACAAGGTTTATGAAATGCATTAAAGAACAATACAGTAGGAATAAACATTAAAGATAAACAAAAAAATTCAAGATGAAAAATAAAATTAAAGAAAAACTGAGAACAACTGAAAATTATACACCTGCGGAGGTGAGAACCAGCAACACACAACTAACACACAGCATGTCATGAGGCACATAATACAGAAAAGAGAGATGAATGCCAAGCTCATTTCAACGTCCCTGCAGGTGTATAACACACAAAACACATTCGGGGGGGCAGGGGCACGTGCACGCACGCACGCACGCACGCACGCACGCACGCACGCACGCACGCACACACACGTGTTAATGTAACATCCTTAGCTATAAATAAGATCCCGGGTCTTGAGAACACGACGTTCCCAGGTGCCGCTGTGGTCTTACCATGGAGGAGTGGTGGCCTGTGTGGATGTGGTTGAGCAGCACCCGGGCCAGGTTGGCACATCGCTGGCCCTTCAGGGGGATCATGAAGGCTGGCAACCCCAGATAGGCACAGAAATTCAGCTCCTGTACCAGCGCCTGTGGCGGGCACACCGGGTCAGTCGTGAGCACCAATCATACCCCAGGGCTGGCAAAGGCAGGGTTGCCAAAGCAACCTTGTTACTTATATTGTGGGCAAGATCCAACAAAGTATTACTGCTAGAATCATGAGTTGCTTTTGCCAAGATACAGCAGAGTATCTCTGTTCTGGTTCAAAAGCCTGATTTAAGACGGGTGGGAGTGTCAACTATAGAATAGGACACAAGTAATCTTTTAATCAAAAAAATATATATTTTATTAGAAACTTGCTGGACAACAGTCTTGCTGCAGGAACAAGTCATCTTTAAAGCAAAACTTAGATGCCAGTGAATGTTGACTTACTGCCTCCGAATTCCTGCGTTCTGTGGTCAGTTCGGAGTCTGCCTCTATCCATGGTGAGAGCTTTCCCACAATAAGAGTATTCCAGTCTGGTAGCAAACAGAAATGGAACACAAAAGGAAACATGGATGTTTGGGGTGCAGTATACACCAGCACATCAATAACAAAATGAAAGTGAACACAGTTCATCAAAACAAACATTGAAATAAGTGTGTATGTGTAATAAATCACACACACACTGCAGACAAAAATAAAAATCTCAGAATACTTCATGCATTTTACATATTAACTATCCTACTTATGTACATGTACTCAAAATATCTTTTGAATTGCAACTTTTAGCTCCATGGAAGACACTGGAATCTTAATCTATAATAGAATAATAATCTCAGAAAGCAGAACTCATCATCTAATCCTGTGCGACACACATCAGTCGAGTCTGAGGGTAAACCTCTTCCCCTCTTGAATGGAAAACTCCTGGCAACGCAACACTGTCTCGCTCCCACTACGACAAAGCCCTCACAGGTACAAACTCCCAGCGACCCAACTTTCTCCTATCCTTCCACTAAGAGGAAACGCTCACAAGTAGCACTGGAGGAATATTCTCCAGCACCTGTTCCTGTACCATGAGAACCTGTGAAAGAAATGTGACATTTTCAAAAAATTTAGGCAAACAGTACACTGCTTGCTCAATTTAGTCAGTCAGTCAGTCTACAGGCACAATGTTTATAAAAACACCCAAAACAAGTAAACTAAGAACCAGCCTCCATTCATTCTAGTGTTCTCTTCCATAACATCCTGCTCAATATACTGTCTAAATGTTGGAGCCTTGGCAGAAATCATAACGGCTTGCAGAAAAGCAGCTACATCTAAACAGGTGTGTGAGCTGGGCAAAGGGTCTCACCTCTACCACACAGCAGCAGGTCAGAGCGTGTCTGAGCTCCAGGTCTGGTTTTAGCAGGTTCCAGTTCATACTCTCTCCGGAACCGTGGATGGAAGAGGGGCATGCACAGGAAGTCAAAACTGTGGAGCAGAGGTGATTTCATTACAACACACAAAACTTAACAACAACAACAACAACAATCACATCCAAATACTTGAAGCTTATCTGCATCCCCATCTTACTTTTTTGCACAGCAAAGACTTAGCAAATACCCATCAGAGCTCGCAAAGGTCGTACTAAACATAAATCGTACATACATGCAACTTTAGTTAGTCGAGTTATCTATCTCGCTCGTGGGCGAACTTCTCTGACCTCAGAAGTCGTCCAAAAGCACCCGTGAAGTTACAACCATGCCTCATCTGAAAGCTTCATTTTATGTAGAGGTTATTTCTGGCTATAGGATATTTGAAGTTCAGCGTAAATCTACGCGAAAACTGCCGTTAGAATCAAGCCCTCAACCTTGTTAATGCTGAAAAAAGACAATACATCTGTCCAGTGATTATACCCCTCTTCTCGCTTGGACATAAACCGGATTCCATAAAAAAAAGTAACTAACGCAAATCACACCATTTGCAATATCCATCAAGGTTTTAAAAAACGCGCCAGACACCTTAGTTATTTATAGACACCACAGCTAGCAAGCAAGCTAACATTGCAATAGCTAGAGTACAACCCCGCTTCTTAGCGAGAAAGCTAACCTAGCTAGAACGCGCCTGTCGGCATCACGTGCAGTGAACAAGCTGCGCAAACTTTATTGCAAATTTGACCTCTTTTAGATTTGTTTAACTGAAATAATTTGCCCGAGGGACAGCATGAATAACTACGAAAGCTTACCCAAGTTTTGCGACCGCAGAGAGGGTATCAGCGACCTCGGGAACACAACTTATATCTCTCCCGCAGGAGACCCTGCTCCCTGTGCTGGCGGACGCCATCGTTTGTAGATGACATAGGAGGGAGAATGAAAGAGAGGCCGTGCTATAGAGAAATTGTAGCCATATTGGCTCAGCGGAAGTTAAAATCAGTGACGACAGCCAATGGTTTGCGGATCCAAAATGGAAACCATTAGGAGTGCAGTTTCTCGCTTAACAAAGTCCTGCGAGATTTATCTTCGAGATCAGAGAGAGCAGACGTCTCATCCCCCCCAAAAGCAAATAAAAATACCCACTTTGGTTTTTCCACTTTGAATGAATATCGAGTTCGATTTGAAAAACGTATAGTAACTGCTTATTAATACAGCGTATTGCATTATACATTCTGATGTTTTGCCTGTTATACGAGTGACTTTGTGATAGGGACCTCGTTGGAACAGGAGGCAAGAATAAAAGAAACGTCACCCAGAGTTCTTATAACCACACCAAGCAAATGTCATACAAATAGTAAACAGTCATCTGACAAAACTGACCACTGACCCTATTAAAATGCAACTATGTTAATATTTGATATTTATATTTCTTGTAACAAGCCATCACATCAGAGGGCGCACATCTCGTGAGCCAAGAAACAACCGAGATATGGGCAGGTACAAAGTCATGAAGAGTGAAAAAACACGGCATTTATCTCTCATTCTGTTCATGCATCTGAAAACAACTTAAACAATGTTTTGTGTTAGGTTTTGTTTTGTTTTTTGTTTTGTTTTAGTAGTAGTTATTTTTTCATGATGATGGTTTTGAATACTAATTAAAATATTGCGACCCTGTAGAGAAGATATTGAGTTTGCTCATTGGAGAAATGTGCCACAAAGGCAATTTGTTGATTGCTCTGAGTGTGTGTGTGTAAGTGTATGTGTGTGTCTTGTGCCTATCAGCAAGTGTGGATATGTGGAACAGACTAAGAAATATGTATACAGGAGATGCATTCTCATCAGTTTTGTGCTTCCAAGAGTCGCTTGTGTGAAACGCGTGAGCTACTGCCATGCAAGCATATATATGATTATATCAGATGTCACAAAGAAGGCGTGTGTGTGTTTTTGTGTGTGTATGTGTGTGAGTGTGTGTGTGTGTGTGTGTGTGTGTGTGTATGTGTCTATGTGTGGAGAGGGCGGTGTCTGGTTGTGTGAGGGTTTGTGTGTACTCTCTTCCCCATGATATATAAATGCCTGTATAAAGAAGATTTGGTTGTCTTTGTTTCATTTTGTACTTGTTTAGCTGATTTAGAAGGGAAGTGTAGACAGGTATAATTGACTGCTAATCTTTCCTTTTGTTGAGTCAGAATGGCTTTGCAAGATGTCTGTGGATTTCAGGAGACCCTGCCGAACCTTGGCTGGAACTGTTCCGATGACATAACCCCAGTAGGCGAGAAGAAAGCCGCTTGGACGACACTTTTTGAGAGAGGAGGGGAGAGTCCTCTTCTCCTTCTTCTCCCACCTCAGCAGAGCATCGGTCAAAGTCGCGGCAGGCGTTCTGTTTCCCCTTCAGCCGTGACCTCCACCCCTCGCCCTTTTTTGCTGTCTCATGGCACCACCACTCTGGCTTTTGCGTTCCAGGGTGGCGTGATAGCGGCGGGCGACACCCGGGCCAGCTGTGCGGGCCTGATCGCTTGCCCGTTTGCCCAGAAGGTAACGCCCATCCACTCACACCTGGTGGTCACCTCCTCGGGTAGCGGGGCCGACTGCGTTTTGTGGGAGCGGGTCCTGGCCAGGGAGATCCGACTCTACCAGCTCCGATACGGACGACGACTGTCGGTCGGCGGTGCTGGCAAACTGCTTGCCCTCATGCTGCATCCCTTCAAAGGCACCGAGGTGTGTGTGGCGGCTACTCTGTGCGGCTGGGATGGAGGAGATGAGGTAAATAAGGACCAAATAATGCAGGATCACACAAAGAGGGGAGATCATGGTACACCTGAAAACATGAACTCAAGATCAACACTGACCCATGACTTAAGCACTTTAAATGCAGGAACTCTGGCTGCATCACACCAGGCTGATAGGATCTCTGTGGAAGTCAGTGAGAATCTAAACTTATCGGGGCTCCAATGTGCTGGTAGTCCCCAGGAGGGCCCCAGAGTATGCTATGTGTGCAGCGATGGGCTGCGATTGAACGGAGAGTTGATTTCGGTGGGATCGGGCTCTCCCTACGCGTACTCTGTGCTGGATGATGGCTTGAGGTGGGAGATGAGTGTGGATGAGGCCGTAGCTCTGGCTAGGGAAGCGGTCTACAGAGCAACTCATAGGGACGCATATTCTGGGAACAACGTAGACCTGTTCCACGTCACTGCCTGTGGATGGAAGCGCAGAAGAAGGGAGGATCTCAAGGAAGAATACTACAAAGAAAAAATGAGAGGGGAGGAGATAATCTGACAGAGAGAAAAAAAACAAAACACTTAGATGGAGGAAACTAAAGTAAATTTACTGAACATTACTCCGGGCTTGATATGAAGACAGGAGTGAATGAATATTGAAATTGTGAGAAGGCATACTTTAAAAACAGTAATATTCAGATTATTTGAGCTGTTGGATTGATATTTAAATTAATAGTAAAAAAATAAAATGACTGTAAGCACGAGACAGGTTTTGTGTATTTTCTGCTGATTGTTTCTCTAAATATATTGAAGCATACAACATGTTTGGCGTAGCAACTTAAAACCGTCCAAAGTCAAACGAGCAAACAAAACATGAGAATAAGCAACCTATAGTCCACCCTTACGATAGATGGCGATAAAAGAATTCTATCGCCATTTGCCTCAATATCAACCTCAACGGAAAAGCGTGCCAGTAGATATTTGTAAAGATGGCGCTGTCTAGTCTGTTGCGGAGTGATTATGCGGATTTTTCAGACCATTGTGGTAAACCTTTTACATTTGACTGTGGAATTAACCGCACTGATTTAGGCTTTGGTGGCGCACCAGGCGATAGTCTTAACTTCACAGTGAATTCCGTTGGCGATGAAGAGGGCCCAGAGAGAAAGATTGAGTTTCTTCATGGAACAACCACTTTAGCTTTTAAAGTGAGTTGCAATGTTCTTTCTGTTTTTCGCTATCTAGGTTTATAACGTATGTGGTAGCTAGCTATGATGTAGCAGTTGTTTAGCTGTGTCTGTTATTTACGTAGTATTAAAAGTTATGGTTAGCAGTAAATTTAAGTCTTAGGTTTGACATTTATATAGATAACCGTTAGCTAGCTAGCTAGCTATCTTACCTAATCGCAAACCGCTAGTCAATTCTAAAGCTGGAAGGTACGTAGCATGTTAGCTTGCTGGCTAGCTATCTAGCAAGCTAGCTATGTTTAATAGCCAAGTTAGTTGGCTAACTGGGGTAGCTACTTGATCCATGTCCATTCCACAGGTTTTTAGAAATATTCCACATTCATATTCAATTAAACTAGCCCGCTAGCTAAAAACTTCAGCGTGGTGATCCAGCTGTTTCCACGTATCGGGAATGTGCTGCGTCACTCCAGTTTGTTTTGTCCAGTTTCACCGGTCAGCTTGTTAATCAACGTAGTAAAAATGTTGTGGATGGATTTGACGTCACCGATACAATGAGTAATGTTTCGATTAATCTAGAGACGTTGGAATAACATGTCATGGTTTTATTAGGTTTATACATTGTGACTGATTTGTTTTCTGATTAATCCGGCACCAAATCTCTCTCAGTTCCAGCATGGCGTCATTGTAGCAGTGGACTCCAGAGCGACAGCTGGCTCCTACATCGCGTCCCAGACGGTGAAAAAGGTCATCGAAATCAACCCCTATCTGCTGGGCACCATGGCAGGTGGAGCCGCTGACTGTAGCTTCTGGGAGCGACTGCTGGCTCGCCAGTGTCGCATCTATGAGCTGCGGAACAAGGAGCGCATCTCCGTGGCAGCCGCCTCTAAGCTCCTGGCCAACATGGTGTACCAGTACAAAGGGATGGGCCTCAGTATGGGCACCATGGTGTGTGGCTGGGACAAGAGAGGTCCAGGTAACTAATGCTGCTATCCGCTCTTTCACCAGTAGCTAGTGGCTCAAAGAAGACTTGAACCAGGCAAAATGTAACGGTGCAGGGCTGCCATAAAGTGCTGTGATGGAAGAATGAATATCATGATTGTCTGAATTAGGTTTGACAAGCCCTTCTTGGAACTGAAATAATATGGCTTGGTAAAGCTTAGCCATGTTAGGATCGTAAATTCATCCCTCAAGACAACTTGATTCTGTTCTCCTCCTCAGTTCTTCAGCATTATATTAGATGAATGCACATGTACAAACTCTTACAGAGCAATGCATGGGAAACATTTAATCCTTTAATGATAAATGCATTTAGCATGAGTTGCTTTCATTTGATCTTTGGGGTATGTTAAAGGAAACATACTATTTTTCCCAGTTTTTCAAATTGTTTCCACATTTTAGAGTGGGTGTTGTATAGTTTATATGTGAAATGCTTCTGAAGTAACGGAGATGGAAAGCATACTTGCTTTTATGAGATCTGATCTTTTTAGTGAGCTGTGTTTGACTAGTGTAGTATTTAGCATTTGCTTGTCATTTCATTCCTACAGTTGAGCATGTGAACTTCAGTGTGTTTAAATAACCAAAAGAAATTAAGCACCTAGGTTCTAGCTAATAAGTAGACAGATTTTGTTTAATACAATAAAACACTCATTCATGTTTCTCCTAAATACCCTGAGGACGTATTGCTTTCGTTTTTATGCGTGAGGTTGTACAAAACCATGTTCAATCCAAAACTAGATGCAGCTGTTTGCCCTGAAGAAGCCAATGCAAGTTTTGTCATTTTATGTGTTTAATTTACTACAAAAACACCTGTTTTACAAAAAAAAGAAGAAAAAAAATCCTTTAGGGATACATTTTCATCTTGGCTACTCCAAATAGCTTATCCCAGTTTGCTCTGAATCCAAGACACTTTGTGAAGGCCATGTTTTTTCTTATGGCTATTAAGCTTCATTATTTTCCTGTTTTCATGTCCAGTACAGGCATCAGTTAGAATAAAAGGTCATAGTAGCGACATTTATATACATTTGCCAAGGCTGGGTAATACACAAATGGCTGATTTGTGAAGGCACCAGAACTTTCCTGCTATGTTGAAATGTGATTGCACCAGCTGGCATGGCGACTGGCTGTGTAATCATTTTCTGTGCTGATTTGACCCATGCAGTCTGATTAAATTGCTATGTATAAATAGCTTTGTAACCTGCCGTGATCTTCTGTCCCAGAGTGCAACGTGAACTTGGGGCTATAACTCATTCGTGTGCCGCAGCGTCCAGACAAGGAATTCCCGCATTAAAGCGTAATTTTCCACGTCAATTTTAATTTACCGAAATTGTGCTTGTAATAACGCTGCAATTGGCAAAAAACCTACAACTGGATTAAATGGCATGCTATTTTCACTTCTGTTTAACATCCAGAAATGAGCAGAAAACTCATAATTGCGGAAAAGCTGTGGCAGACAAACAGGATTTTAAATGCTGAAGCACGTGCTCATCTCTAACACAGTCTGGCAGAATTAGGCTCCTGTTTTTGGACATGACCACTAGATGGTGCTACAGCTGATATCGTCTGTATCTGAGAGTCTGAGAAGCAGTAATGGGTATTAGATCACAGGTGATGTGTTTAAAGAGGTTCTGTGCAGTGACACTGTAATAGGAAATCAATGAGGCTGTGATGGTGGACCAGGAGGCAGCGGTGCCAGGAGCAAAGAGCTGGCTCTCTATTGGCCCAATCCGGTCACACGCACACACGAGCCTGTCGCCAGGATCCATGGGGATTTCTGCAGAGTTCGGCATACTTAACAGGCCCCTAATGTCCATGGGCTCCCACCTGCACCAAGTGCTAGTCAGTTCTGCACGCGCTGATCATGGCAGAATTCCAGCAGGATGGCTTCTCCTTCCTAACACGGCGTGACTGAATGAAAATGTAAATGTTGTGTAAATTAAATCAGCCTCGACCTAGGAGGGGGCTCATTATCAGCTACACTGATGTCAAGTGCACTTACGCCTGCCGACTCTCCCCACCCCCCCCCCAAAACCTGGAGTGTGAGTGAAGGGAGTGCTAGCAGGACCCAGAACCGTGGCACGTGTGTTTTAGGGCCCTCCAGCTGGATGTGCTCTCCAGTGACGTCACGGCGATGCCTCCAGGTCGTGTTAGGACTCCACCTCGAGTGTGGGTGCTAAGCAACAGCTTTCATCAGCTATGAGCACATGAAACCACACGGTTCAACCATCTAACGCTGGCAGCTGTTATGAGCTTTTCACACTAAACATTAGAATTACCGGCGTTCGCCCCAGTAGTGTTGCTAAATTACTTTGTTGGTACTATGGGTGTTGGTAGCAGAAATAATTTTGCTGTAATAATGATTATAAAGGATTTGTACACTGGTGGATACTCAGTTTGGTGTTTTGAGTTTGTAGTGGAGTTGGAGAGGCTGTGTACCTCTGTGGCCTTGGACACATTTCTCTCTGTACACTTCCCCCCTGTCTTTTTGCTGCTGAGGCTCCGAAGCCTTTGCTTGCGTCCTTTAGATTGCCGCCGTGCATAATAAACGACTCGTTCGGGTCGAGCGTGCGTTTTAGCTTTCAGAACCGCCGCTCCCTCGGCATCGTGGGCCGGAATCGTGGTGTGGGCGGAGCACCAGGCCGCTCACCACCGTGTTCCGATACGTCTTCCCGCACACGACCCATCCCCCCCCCCTCGAATAGTTGCCATTCATATCCAAATGCACATGCTCAAAAGTCAGTGAAAACTCAACCCCCTAAGTGCCTGTCACCTAGGTGATGGAGCGGAAGGAGGCGAGACCCATGGAATGTTCCGGTAGCACTGTCGCTTCTACTTTTTACGCGGCTTCACAAATTCAAGTGCTTTTTTTTTTGTTGTTGTTGTTGTTGGCCGCCGGGGGCGGGGGGGGGGGGGGGGGGGGGGGGGGGCGGGGGGGGGGGGGGGGGGGGGGGGGGGGGGGGGGGGGGGGGGG
>JAOYMR010000015.1:10412601-10424466 GCA_025802075.1 Tenebrosternarchus preto | reverse complement strand
GGATCCAGTGTGTAGAGAAGTAGAGGGAATCCAATGAGTAGAAAGGATCCAGTGTGTAGAGAAGTAGAGGGAATCCAATGAGTAGAAAGGATCCAGTGTGTAGAGAAGTAGAGGGAATCCAGTGTGTAGAGAGGATCCAGTGTGTAGAGAGGATCCAGTGTGTAGAGAAGTAGAGGGAATCCAGTGTTTAGAGAGGATCCAGTGTGTAGAGAAGTAGAGGGAGTCCAGTGTGTAGAGAGGATCCAGTGTGTAGAGAAGTAGAGGGAATCCAGTGTGTAGAGAGGATCCAGTGTGTAGAAAAGTAGAGGGAATCCAATGTGAAGAGAGGATCCAGTGGGCTGCTGTGCACCATTCTGAGGTGGCTGATGTTTGAACAATGTGCTTCGAGTCTCTACTCTCTGTCTAGATAAGGTAGGCGACAATCACCCATCGTGTCTTGGCACAAGCTACTGCCTGTAGCATATGAAAATGACCCATATTGGCGGGAACTTGGTTTGAAAATCAGAGCATTTACCATGGATTATTTAATTTATGATTTACTCTCTTGTTATTGGTCCAAGTTTACGATGCTTCTGCTTGATTCTTTATTGCCTGCTCGGCGTCAAAGACCTGATCGTCTTCTCACAGACGGAGGGATTGGTACTTGACATTCAGTACCAATCTTCTGTTCACCCATGTGAACCAAGGCCGGACCCTCTGAGGAATGATGTCCTTTCTCCTTTCCCACAGATTTCCACTTAATCTCTCTCCCAGTATCCTTGGTTGGTAGTCCATCTCCCCTGTGCCTCTGTCTAGTCCGATCAATGTGAGCCTTCCAGCCCGAGGGGGGAACAGGCATTAATTAAGGCCTCCCAACACGTTAGTCAGGCCATGCCCATTCATCGATCCAGCAGGCCGTAATTGTGGCCGGCTGGACTGTGGGGCTAACGGAGCCGGATGTGGCTTGGCTTCATTGACCGACGGTTGGGCAGGGCCGGACGCGAGGCTGTCGGTGACTGGCCTGGATGGGCGTGTGAGTGACGGGTCTGGTGCTGGCTGCCGAGGGCTAGGAACGTGCAGCACTGGTCAGATGGACGCAGGACCTGGGGAAAGAGGTCTGCTAAGCAGATCGGGGGATGCAGAGGTCAGACTGCGGTCAGCGTCCCATCACTCTTGATTTTGCGCTGGAGAGGTGTGGGAAGGAACGTCCGCGCTGGTGTATCGAGCCACCTTTGTTACAGCAGTGGACGCACCACAGAATGGAAGGTGTCATGCAAAAGGCAGGCTTGTTTCACCTTGAGGAACTCTCTGTCCTCTGGCCTCTCCTACCTCTCCCTCTGTCTCGTTTTCCATTTGCCTTTGTTTCACTGGGATGGTTTCGTCAGGCTTCCAACAACAACAACAAAAAAAAGTAAACAAAACAAAACCTAAAGATCAAGTTCAAACTATCAGCGATGTTAACATCTTGCCCCCCTGAGGCGGTCTAACCTCTAATGTCAGCATGTCAGTACAGGAGTCCAGATCCTAAATAACTACATGTACTGTCCTTATCTCTTGTCTCCCCTCTTGTCTCAGTCTTTATCTCTCTGTCCGAGTTTGTCTCTCTCTCTTTACCCCTCCCCCCTCTCTCTTTTGATTATCTTTGGATTTTCTTCTCTTTCTTTTCCTCCACTCCCTCTCTCCTTCCTCACTCAGTCTGCCATGTACTCTAATTTTCTGACTGGTTCTGCTTTTCTCTCTCTCTCTCTCTCTTCTCTATGAGGACAGATCTCCTCTCATTACGGTGATGGTGATGATTCAGTTCACTGGTGCTTCATCCCCTGTGCCTCTTCAAGGCCTTTTTCTGTAGTCTGCTCATGGGCTGTTTTTCTCTTCAAGGGCACCGTGACTGTGTGATGCCTGGTCCTCAATTCCAATACCCCCCACCTCCACCCCATCCCCTCTCCACTCCCTCCCAACATGCACATTCTGAGAGAGGTTAAAGATATATGGTTACATATATATGGTTGCATTTTTAAAAAACATTTTTGTGGCCACTGTCTCCTTCTCTGACCAGGGTCACTGGTTTGAGTACATAACAATGATGCTGAATTTTGCTTTCTCCTGATAACACATTTGATAACACATTTGACCGCTGTAACCTTCACCCCTTTTGGTTGCTGTTTCATGTGCTGTTGTCATGGAAATGTTGCTTGTGACCAGCATCACAATATTACAAACAACTGAAATTCTGTGCATGAGTCTCTCATCTACATTTTTTACCGGGAACACTCCAAATTAAATGATCCTGTCATCAGGTGTGTGGAATACAAAACTTTGATATTTTTCAAAACTGTGACATCACTACTTTCCTTGCATATTGACTATTTATTTGTGCTACTTTTGTTTATTTGTCCTGGCTGTAACAATAATAGTAAATAAGAAATAATAATTACAAAACAGGTTAAGATGTCTAAGACCAGTTTGCATGAATAAGATGCATTAATAATCTGTTAAGATCACAAGTCAGGAATTAGTATCAGATGTAGATTTAGAAGGAATTCAGAGATTATAAATAAGTGCAAGCATGTGTAATAGTGCTAACGACATAATACATACGACTGGAAATGCAGTTGTGACGTTCAAGTACTGGCACAACGCGGTATCTGTAGATGTGATGAAGTGGAATAACTGTCTGAAGAGACGGGGGGTAGCAGTGACATAAGAGCTGCTGATCCTGGTGGGTTGTTTATGAGGATAGAAGGGAAGAAGCTCTCCTGCATCTGGCAGTTTTGGTCTGCAGGGTTCTGTAGCACCAGCCGGAGGGGAGGAGCTGGTAAAGGTCATGTCCAGGGTGAGGGGGATCTGTAATCATTTTCTCTGTCCCTTTCTGGTTTTTCTCCATTCTCCACACTGGTGCAGGAATGTCAGCTGAAAGCTTGTTTTTCAGCTTTACAGTGAAGCTTCTTTTAGCCACTCTGATCTTCTTTGTTAGTAAGTTTCTGGTCTGCTTGTACCGGGACTCTCTCACCACTTCTGTAGACGTCGTCTCTGGCCTGACGGAGTTTGTCTCAGCCTGGCCGCGAACCATGACTCGTTATCGTTATACGAGCGGTAGCTCTTGGTTGGCACATGTCTCATCAAAAGCTGATGTGCGATGTCACCGCGTCTGTTCATCCAGCTTACCAGTTGCAGCTTCAAAAACGCTGTGCAGTCTGTGCAGTCATAACAAGTCTTACAGTTGCAGTTTTTTTCTGGTCCGTTTCTTCACTGTTTCGACCACAGGCTTTGCAGATTTGAAGCTGGAATTTGATCAACCATGCAGTGATCAGAGAGCCTGCAAAGCTGTCCAGGGAGCAGAGTGATATGCATCTGTAAGATCTGTGCAGCAGTGGCCTTGTGTGTTCTTGTTCCTGCTGGTACAATTCATATGCTGCCTATATTTTGATAGTTTATGTTTTAATTTTGCTCTGTTAAAGTCCCCAAGGATTATGGAAAGTGAGTGTGTGTGTATGTGTGTTTGCTTCAAGCTGGTTATCTTTCAGCCAGCGGTTGCAGAGCATCATACATGCTGGCCTGCGGAAGGGGTACACACACCAATCAGCATAGAGGAGAAGGACTTCTGTGGTGAATAAAACAGCTTCAACAGTTCCTTGAGCTGTGGCTGGACCAGTACTTTTGAGTTTGGCTGTGGTATTGATTCGGTGCTGGGACACTTGTATTCCAGTGTTTCAGGAAGAAACTGCTGATTATACAGCATTCTGCAGGTGGCTAAACCCGACCTGTTTTCTATAGCCTGCGCCCTAAGGATGGGGGGGGGGGGCAGGGGGCAAATGTCACACCATCTCACTGTAGCTTAGCAACCTAATTGCTGCTCTTCTCTTAGTATGCCTAAAGGACTAAGGACTGAGCTGACGGACTGTATTGTGCTGTCGGAAATTTGAGATGAAATGTAAAAAAAAATTTTATTTACAAATTGTCTAGAATAATGGATTTCCTCCATCAGACTTCCAGGCCTTTGCCCCACTTCTTAGGACTGTCCTTCCAAATTCTGATCACATCCTCCTGTGACATCGATCCTTGACACTGACATTGGAACAGTGATGTGGAGGTGGGAATAGTAACTACCGTAGCTACAGTTATGTACGTAAAGTCAAATTAGGATGGATTTCAACTTTTCTGAATAAATACCTTTATTTGCTAGTGTACTCAAGCATATTTGTGAGGAATTTATAGAAGAATAACTGTAATTACTGTTCAGAAAGAACAAAGCCCGATAAACTGCCTGACACATAAACCCAAGAAAAATAATCAATATAATTAATTAATTGCATTTCTATAGATACCTTGGTAGTCTTTTTGACCCAATATGTTTTTAATCTTTCTTACTGTAAATAAATATTTAAACTGCTAAAAAAAAAAAAACCTCCAGACCTTAGTTAAATAAATGTTTTTTAGAAGACAGTATGCATCAGGACAGAGTGTGAGAAAACAGTGGAAAATGAACTTCTAAGGATGATATGTTCTGGATTTGGTATTGGTCTGAAATTGTTCAAATGTTATTAGTCCAAACTCATAGTTACCTCAGCAAGGTTTTAGTGTCTTATCAAACTGGGCCGTTCGTGCACAACATTCAGACGTGATTAGGTTCAGATATAACCTCCCCGTGCGGTGCTATTCTCACTTAGCAGGCTAAGTGCTAACCCTAGCGCTACTCTCAAGGTTTATAAAACAGGTCTCTGGAATGCTGGAGTTCTCAGGTAAAAATTCCCTAGGCGTTGTTTACCATCCGTTCCTTAATAACGAGCTTTAGTGAACCACTGGCCCATTTAACTCGATTAATTAGGAATATGTAATCAGTTGAACTGAATCGGCTGGGCTTTTTCTAGCATAAAACTCCTCAGGTGAATGGAATTAACAACTGGCATCGTCTGCTGACTCCCAACGCCCCTGTAATCAGCTCCGAAATCAAATAGAGATGCTGTGTGAAGCACCATTATTAAGCTCATTAGTCCTATCAATCGTCTGTGACTGTATCTGTTGCGTAATGAATAATAAATCAACGTCGTGCGTCGGCCCTGTGTGCATTGCGTAGCTAAGTGTATGTACGTGTGTGTAGTGTCTCTTATGGAAACCTGCTTTAATAGAGAAACAGAGCTGAATCCTAATCTCCTTTTTACCCGCTTCCTACCCGTGTTAGTTGCTGCTGTCACTGTTCCCATTCATAGCTTTAATTAGTGTGTTTATAGACACTGTCAATATCTGCCTTGCGCTCGCACACAGTAGTTCTCTCTATAATTCTCTTCCGACGTCCACCTCCACACTATTTCTCAGGAACTTCAGTGTTCCACCCTAATTTCTCAAATAATTAATTAGTAAGTTTGTTTGCTTCTTCTAAGTTGGGTAATTCTTCACATTGATTGTGCCTGTGTCTTGGAATTTCATCTTGTTCACCTGCAGTTCCACTGTTGCCTCCTGTAGGGGCTGGGCTGATAACGCTGTAATATGAAATTTTGTGAAATGTATGTTGGTCCCTCCCCAGTTAAAAGTGCAGTTGTGCGTCATCAGCTTTGCTGTTTGCTCTGGTGACGTCTTGTCTGTCCTTCCATTTGCTTCCACGTTTAATACCAGTCACTGCAGTCAGGCAGTCTGACACACTCTTGCTTTATGGTGAGATAATAAAGCAATTCGCCTCGTACTCATGTTTTAGTGTACCAGTGAATGATGTAGGTTGGTTTTGGAGTCATTATAATTTGGCTGACTGTAGTTGTTTATGCTCTGGAAAGGTGCTGACACAGAACAGGGTTTGTATTTGTTAGTAAACTGATGGGATCTGCTGGGCTAGAAACTCTTCTCTTTGACTCTTGCTGCAGCAGAACTGTATAGTGATGGAAGCATTCAATTATTCGTTAATTAATTAATTCATTCAGTTTTTTATATACCCTTATAAATGCCAGTATTCAATGGCCTTTTACTGAATTCTGAACAATAGTTCAAACTGGCCTAGTTCAGCTCTGGAGTTATTATTTATTATCTCACTGGGTAAAATTCTGGCAAATTAAAGATGATATAAAACAATATGTAAAACAAAGAATGAAATAAAATGGCATGAAAAAACATGAATTACAGGTTAGTTCAATGGTAGTCTGAACATAGAAGTCTTAAACCGTGTCTGTAATGCGTTTAGACATGGGCCCTCAGGGCGGTGAGTTCCACAGCTCAGGAGAATAGCAAGAGAAGGCTGCCTCTTCATGCTCTAGTCTGCTCTTTGGTAGGACTAAGAGGTTATTTTTGATTAGATCTGAGAGCTCTTGAGGGAACATGGCTAATAATCAATTCATTGAGCTGTACAATTGGACGGGACCATGGAGGCATTTGAAGTGTATCTTACAGTCAACTCTGAATGATAACCAGATAACCAGAGCAGCTGTTGGTGAAAAGGAGATGTGCTCCCTCATTCTCATGCTTGTCAAAATTCTTGGTGCAGCATGTTGTACTCTGAGTAATAGAGTTCTTTGGTAGGTGAGACAGAAGAACATTCATGTGAAGCGTGAATAAAGTTGAACTGGAGCTGCAGACTTAGTGCTTTGGTGCCCTAATGGGCTTTGTGTACCTAGATTGGACAGCGTTGCTCCCTCCACCACCTTCAAGAACTTTATAAAATAGACTACTGTGCCAAATAAAACTGAAGCTTTTTCAAAGTTTGTGTAACATACGAATACATTTATTTTATGCCCTGGTTACCATATAATCCAGTTTGCATGTGAAGGATGTGAATATGGTCTAATGTGTGATGGTTAGACATGTACTTGGTGTATGGGTGTTTGATTGGAAGAGTACAACAATTCTTCTGCAGAGTTATTGTTACAGTAGGAATCATATTGATTAGTTTGACAATAGCTTACATTAATGTTTATCTCGTTTACATTTGTGATTAGTCCCATTGTTAAAGTTTGACAGATTGTAATTTGTATCTAAATTCATGTTGAGCAATGGTAATTTATGAGATTCTGACATTTATATTACTTTAGTCAGCTTCTGCATTGATAGACACTAGATTATATGACTAGACTAAGTGATTTAAAATGATTAGACCATATGTCACCATTAATCTAATTTAGTGTTCTAGTATTTCCAGAATGTGTTTGTATTTGTGGACTTTCTCAGTTAGTCAGTTGTGAATGTAACCAGTATTGTGCTTTTTGAGTAATGAAGGTGTAAATCTGTATTATAATGATTATTTTATTAGATCATTTCCTTGGGCTTTGTGGCTCAACACTGAATCTATTATCACATAAACTACTGCACATATCACATAAGATACTGCACTATTGCTAAGATGTGAAAAAAGGGCCTCATTCGCCTTGCATTCACCAGTCGAGTGTACAGACCCATCTTCCAGTATACTGACCCATCCTCCAGTGTACTGACCCATCCTCCAGTGTACAGACCCATCCTCCAGTGTACAGACCCATCTTCCAGTGTACCGACCCATCCTCCACTGTACTGACAGAAAAGGATGGGCTCTCTCCGTCTTGGTTCCTCCTAAGGTTTCTTCCTCACGCTCTTAGGGAGTTTTTCCTTGCCACTGTCGCCCTTGTCTTTCTCACTGGGGGCTTGGACTCGGACACTTGTACAGCTGCTTTGAGACAACTTCTGTTGTAAAAGGCACTATATAAATAAAACTTGATTTGATTTACTGACCCATCCTCCTGTGTACTCACCCACCCTCCAGGTTACTGGCCCTGACCCATCCTCCAGTGTACTGACCCATCCTCCAGTGTACTGACCCATCCTCCAGTGTACTGACCCATCATCCAGTGTACCGACCCATCCTCCAGTGTACTGACCCATCCTCCAGTGTACTGACCCATCCTCCAGTGTGTACAGATGCAGGTTCTGGATCTGAGTTCTAGGAGGTCTTTTCCATTCTCGTTTACCTGTGGGTCAGAGTGTTATATATAGAGTATCTCACAAAAGTGAGTACACCCCTCACATTTTTGTAAATATTTTATTATGTCTTTTCATGGGACAACACTGAAGATATGACACATTGATACAATGTAAAGTAGTCAGTGCACATCTTACAGTATAACAGTATAACGCTGTAAATTTTCTGTGCCATCAAAATAACTCAACACACAGCCATTGATGTCTACTATTATATTTATATATATAATGTTCCATTTGGAGATGCCCATCAGTGTGTGTGCTCTGGTCTCCTTGATCTATACACAGATGTCTCTCTCTCTCTCTCTCTCTCTCTCTCTCTCTCTAACACTTGAAGAGTGTAAAAGTGCTTTACTGGTGTGGCAGTGTCTCTGTATCTAGAGCAACACTTCAAGAGTACATAAATGCAGCGTTAAACCTGGCTATCACAGCCAAACACATCCAGGAACAAATAAAAGTAGAACAGTATGGATATGAATAACAAAGGCAGTTGATTAAACATCAAGATTTAAAACAAGACGTCAATACGCTGTTAAACAGGAAATTGTGTGGAAGGGGGACAGATATGGATAGATGTGTGGGAAGGACTGGGTTATCGTCTCTCAGGTGATGCATGTTTTGAAGCGTGGGTTTGCTGCCTGCTACAGAAAGATTAAGTCTTTCACCTTCTATCTTCTACTGAAATGTACATTTTATTAGTCTGCTTCTGAATGGGGTTTTTTTTTTTTTGTAGCAACGATGAAAAAGCATCTCTCTCTCTCTCTGGAAATCAGCTGTCATGTAGTAAACCACACGGGCTCCTCTTTCCCATTTTTGATGATCTTCTTATGTCTGTCCTTCCTGAGAGATGCGCAGAGTTAGAGCCAGAACCAGTCTATAAGTTTAACTGAGGACATTTTAACAGGGATTTTAAAAGTTAACACAGTTAACAACTTTTTTTCATTTAAAAGTACTTAATGACACGTTTTGAGTGGTTCATGATGTTATAAACACTCAACAGACTTTAAGTAACATATCAGTGATGTAGCAGTAGTGAAGCTTCGGAATACATGTGTCTCGCTTTCACCTCTAGCGTTGCGATCTCCTTGGTTACTCACTCTTCGGTCCGTTCCTGTTCGTGTTTGGGTTTCATTTGTTTATTGTTTTTCGTTCAATTAGTGTGGTAGGCTATTTAGTCTTCGTCGATTTTAGGTCTTGTTACTGGTCATTGTGAATTCTTGTGAATTCGTCTGTTTTCATGTGCTTGTGGTTTTGTGTGAATACCCATATGATTTCTTGTGGATACCCATGTGATTTCTTGTGGATACCTGTGTGTGGTTTGATGTCAATACCTGTGTAAGTCATTTCATGTCGAGATTGTTGCTCGTATCTGTGTATGTTTAGTAGCCTGTTTGTCTGTTGTTCTGTCGTTCTGCTGTGTCATCGTGTTCCAATCAGGTGGTTGTTCCTGCCAGTGGCACAGAGGTCATCGATCTCCTGCTCCTGGACGGGTTTTGTCTGCTCCCTTGGTTGGACTTATGGGTCCATGGACTGCAATAGACTCTACGATACCCATGTCTCTGATTCCTGTGCTCCTACCATCCTCTCTCCCCAGTTTTGTTGATGTCCCAGTTTGTGTTACCCTGTCTGTACCCATACCTGCCTGGCTCCCTGCATCTGGCTGCAGAGCTGTTCCCACTCCAAGACTTATTCATATACCACTGTCTGCTGTTATGGTTCCTGTATATGTGTCTTGAAGTAGATTAATCAAGACACCTTTAATTAACTACATAATTAATATTTGTTTAAAATCTTATAAAATCTGTTTTCACTTTATTTGGAGTGTCTACGTTTATATATGTAGATATCTGGTACCTGTCAAAGGAATTATACGGGTTAGAATTTTAGAATTAAGTTTTTTTTTTGGGGGGGGGGGGGTGAGGTGATAGTATGGGGGGGCATTTTTTACCTTTTTAAATTGCTAAGCACTGTTTTGCTCTGTCAATTACATTTTACAATAAAACCTTTAATTTTTTCACTTTTTTCTAATTTACCACACGTAACTTTTCTTGATTTAGTAAATTAATCGGCTAATAGCTACAAACAGTATAACCTACTCCATGGTAGGCAGCTCTACACTACCTTTAAGGCATTAGCATATTAAACATATTGTAATTACTTATACAACATGTTCTGCAATTAGATTTACAATACTTTTGACTGTAAATGATTTTTTACAGTATATTCAAAAGAGCACGTGCTTCACACAGAATACGCTTCGCACATACCTGATTAAGTATGACTCTCCACACATAGCCTGTCTGTTAAAGCTTTGGTCTTAAGTAGGCAGACTTAAGTCATTTAATAAATGTGAATTTTTTTTCTGTGATTGTAGTTGTAGCTTTGCTTAGAGATCTGAAGTACAAATAGTGTCTACCAAACAAAAGGGAAGAGATAATTCTGAACTGCAGGGGTAAGAGGTCTCAGTGTTTTTTTGCTTTGAGAAGCTGGAGCATTTGGGAAAGATATTATCGATGATGATGTACAACGTTGTTTGAGCAGTTATTAATCCAATATCTCTGTAATATTTAGACGCGTTATGCTGGTCTGTGGGATTATCAGTGAAGGTCGGTGGCAGAAATCTGAGATGTAGATGCTATCATGTTGTATGTCAGTAATTTGTTTTATTGGAAGCACATGCAGATTGCAGGAGAGACAGTGTGGGCAGCTCAGAGTTGATAGACTCATGCACACTGTGTCACCCTGATCCAGGATCAGTGCTGCGGAGTTATTGGCATTGTCCTTGTGATCGCCAAAATCCTGCCACTCCCAAACCAGCAAGACTTCCTCATTGTTTCTGTACAGACTCACCCCGATGTTAGTCTTGGTCACCGAAAAAAAACCAGACACCCTTCATTGCAGCAGTGAACACCCCTGGAAACACACCACACACACACACACACACACACACACACACACAATAATATTATACTAATATAACTATAGTCTGATGACATGGCGATTTTCATCTTATTACCTTTATGCATGTTAAATTATGACAATAAAAACACTTTCCTTTTACAGTTTTTACATGTGTGTTTTACAAGTTTGCAGTAGTTTACGTCTGTCACACTGACACTGGCGCAGGACCGGAGGACGGGCACCACAGCCACCAGCGTGTCCCCAGGAGTAGCCACCCCCCGTCGCAGGGCCTGTCCACGGCGACTCTCCCTTAGGCCACTCTCCCAGGGAACCGGTACAACACTGGGGGAAAGACACACAGGCACAAACACGGTTACCGGCACAGACACGGGTATAGACACTGGGACAGGCACAGACAAAATCGGTAAAACGGGGACATGTACAATCAGTCAATTGAACAGTAACGGGGATGGTGAGCGGGACTTGGAGCATGGGACCCCCGACTCCCCCCATGGGCTTCGGCCCCCACAGACCCCCAGTCCCAAAGGGCCAGGTTCCAAGGCCGGGCAGCTGCGGCGCTGGGAGCGGAGAGGTCCTCGCGGCCCCTGGGGTCTCCCCAGCTGGGGACCGCGGCGCACAGCTGGCTAGCCGGTTCACAGGGCTGCGTCAGGGGTGAGCCCTCAGGCTTCCGGTGCGAGCCCTCAGGGTGCCTCCTCCAGGGCGAGCCCTCAGGCTTCCGGGACTGCGTCTGGGGTATGCCCTCAGGCCTCCGGGAGTGCCCTCTGGGTGCCTCTTCCTCCTTGACTGGGGAAGGAGCTCTGGTTCCTCCTCCTCAGTCTCCATTGCCGATTCCGAGCAGGAGGAGGGGCCTCTAGGATCGTGAGCCGGAGGGGACTCCTCTTCCTCCCTCTCCATCTCTGCCTCCGCGTACTGAGGAGCGCCTCCGTGGAGGTGATCCGGGGGGGACTTATTTATAAATAAAAAATATTGTAAATTATTGTAATGTAAATCAAAATTATTATCCCATGGAGGTCTGGATTTGGAATTATACTCAAA
>JAOYMR010000015.1:10367640-10375140 GCA_025802075.1 Tenebrosternarchus preto | reverse complement strand
AACAGAAGCCTTCATGGGTGTCTCAGGTGATGACACGTTGTCATATATTTTGCAGTAACAGCTGATGTGAGCCCTTCTCCAAGAAACATTGTAATTTTTCATGTTGGGCCATATTGTGAAATTTTTGTATTTTTAATGTGAAAATGTCCCGCAGGTTTTTCAATTTTTTACAGTAAAGTAGGAAGTGCATCTCTGCTTCTACCTCACCTGTCATGCAGGGAACACATTCTCTCCTCTTTGAGCAGCAGGTCACTCTATGCCCTTTTCTTCAGATGGACTACATTCACTGAGCCTGTACTTGGTGAGGATCTGTCTCTGCTTTGCATCTCTGACACAAAGGAGATACTGTGCCAATTCATACTCTTTATTTATGACCAGATAACACGTTACTTTGTGTTTTAGTTTCATAGTCCCATGGGCCCCGAATAGTTCTTTTTCCTTTATTGTCCGGTTTATTTTTAGGTTTGGTGGTAAAGTAGTACTGGTGGGAGGCTGGTCTGTGGTAGTAGCTGATACAGGGTTAGTGAGCCTCAGAACCAGCTGACTAAGAGACTATTGTAAGGTTCGGTTCTTGGGTCTGTCGTGCATTAAAGCGCAGTGTTTCTCTGGGACCTGCTCTCTAAATTCACGAAGGCCTTTAAGGATCTTCTTTGTTTGTTTTTTTCATAGTGGAAATCTGTATGTTTCTGCACTGCATGCAGAATTATGGAGAATGATCCTCAAAATCCCAAAGAAAATGCCTACCAATGCATGCAAGTCTTCTACTGAATGACTGTCCCATCTAGCAGAGCTGTGATGACTGAGTGGATCTCATACCTCACTTCCATATTGCGCAATGGGCTGTATTACATGATCAGATAATTTGGACCAGATTGAAATGGTTATATCAGTGTTGTAGAATCTCCGCTTTATTGCATATAGCCCTGCGAGGTTTTTTTTCCCCTTACTGCATTCACTGTTTTGCTGAAACTCACTGATGCAGTAATGATGAGGTTGAGGTAAGTGGACTGAATCGTGTGGTCTAAGGCGGTGCCACTCAAAAGTGAACCGAGGTCTGTGTTTCTGGCATCTCGTCTTCTGTTGGAAGATCATGACGTCTGTCAGGGCCCAGTTCTGGCAGAAGTTCTCCAGCAGGTCTAGCTGTTGCAAGAACCCCTGAGCAGTGAGTGACATCAGCACTAGGTCATCTATATAGAGCAGGAATTGAACTTCCATGTCTTGTAGGGTGAAACAGACTGTTCCAACTGCTGATGTAAATACTGAAAAGTGTTGGACTGAGACTGCAACCCTGACTCACTCCTCTTTCCTGACTTGTAGTGAAAACCTGTAATATTTATTTTCCAAATACACTGATTTAATAACATTATAAACTTTACTCTCAACACCCATTTTTAAAAAATATTACGCAAAATAATTTGCCTTTGAAATTGTTAGGGTCCAGTTTGTCTCCACTATGGATTGGGGTGAGGTTGGATCATTTGAGGACTGCCCTCTGTAGTTCAGATTTGCAATATTTAAGCGTCTCATTTCCAATGCTGTTGGGGCCATAGGCTTTTTAAAATTTTATTTGAGTTTCTATGCCAGTTCATCAGATCGTAATTTGAATTTAGGTCTTTTTTTGTGTATTATAAAGTCTTTTCTACGCACTACTATTTTGCATAAGTCTTGTTTCCACATATGCCAAAACTGATTTTGTTTCAACGAATTTTCTATTTAACGCAAAACTTTGTCCGTGATTTTGTTTTTTAACTTTGATTAATTGTTTATAATATTGCAGAAAACAACAATGTAAACAAACGATGCGACCGATAATAGCTAAAACATGTTTAGAATAGGGTATAGAAACGATGTAAAACATTATACTTTATACAGAATACATACTTTGTAACTGAATATACAACAACATTTTTCGAACTTGTGAAAACAATAAAAGGCAATAGCACATTATTATAATGCAACTGCTAGTCAGTTTACTGTATTAACATAAAAATAAAATAAGAAAACACCAAATGTCTGGATGATTTTACTGCATACAGGCTGTATTGCATGATACAGTACATTTGGGAGATGACAGATTATAGATCGTGAGAGAAGGCTAGAGGGTGAGCGGGAGGGGCCTCTCACGCGGTCTCTCGGTCACGCGCGAGAGAGTCGCGTGTTTGGCTCGGTGACTTTACCGTTGCGCCACTAGTCCTGAAAGTCCAGCTGATACACTGTCAGGAAACCAGGGTCGTCTACGTGACACAACAATTGGACCTTGGTGCCCTCCGTTTTACAACACAAATTCTTCAACAGAAATAATTCCAGTTCTAAATCTGTGTACTTACGCAAACACAAGAGACACATCTGTTTAATTGGTAGTGAATATTGTATAATACAAAGACACAGATTTGGATACAAATCTTTTTTTAGTTAGTAAAAAGTTTTAGTAAAGTAGTAAAAACTTTGAAGAGTCCCTGTCCATATGTCTGACACAGTCAAACATACATGTTTCAGACGCACTGCGTTATTAGCAGGACCTTGGCGGGCGCGACACAGGCCGCAATCGAACAGGAAACGGACGAGGAGAGACCAGACGCGTGGGTTCAGACGAGAGCTACGGAAAAATAGGCCATTTATATTTAGTCCGTGGTAAAGAATAAATAAAAACCGAAAACGGCGACGTTTTTTGTGTGTGATGACGCGAAAGAGAACGCAGCAAAGACGAAACTGCGGCCTGTGATATAGAGGTTTCGACTCAAACACAGAGGAACACTCGTTCAAAAGGCGAGTGAGAACGTTGCTCACTGTGGTTGAAGGCGATGCGTTGGCGCAGCGCTCCTTTCAGAAGCGGTACGCCGGTGCTTCTCTCCTCGATCCTAGCACCTGTGTGGAGGAAGATTGGCATCTTCGCCGGGACGTGCACAGTCCTGCGTCCTGCCAGAGAAAACTCCTGTCAGCCAGGACTTTGAGACGATCTATTTAAACGCAGACAATTTGTGCAGCTACCGAAGGGAAGATTATCTTTTTTAATACAGCGAAAAATTATAGAGCTCTCGGCAATAAGCACCTACAGTGGATTTGTTCTTAATGAGGGGGAAATGTGTTGTGCTAAACGCTGGTTCATTAGAAAATATTAAGGGGGGTCGGGGTGGAGAGAGAGAGAGAGAGAGAGAGAGAGAGAGAGAGAGAGAGAGAGTTTGGCAACAAAGTTTTTCCTGTCATGCTAATAGAGTATTTTTGAGAAGAGAGAGAGAGAGAGAGAGAGAGAGAGAGAGAGCGCAAGGTGACGAGGAGAGGGGGGTTCAGAGAATGATAAAGAAGAAATGTGAATGGCCTTTGCAGAAATAAATCGAAAGAGAGGATCGATGAATATTTATGAGAGGGTAAGGAATATTTATGAGAATATGATGGTATGTGTTGTTTAAGCACATTTAGGGGAGTTAAAAAAGGGGAAAAGAAGAAAAGTTCATCTTTGGCATCCCTGTCAAACGTCTGTCGCACGGTATAATTATTCAAATAATAATAAAACCAAAGACTTTGGGCAGGTAACCTCTCTATGCGTTAATTTTTCATATCCACGCTACAGTGAGATGTGCCTCGTCCTGATTTTATGCCGCCCGTGTTCTGCACCGAAATGCTTTTATCTTATTAAGAGTTCCCGTGACCTGAGCTGTAACGGACAGACGGAATGCGAAAGGCGAAGAGCGTGTGCTAAGAGATGGGTCACGTGGCCCGCGAGTCCTCAGGGAACGCTCGTTTCTCTTTTGCTGTAGTGGTGTATCTTGGTTGTTGTAGTTGATGATGGATGAGCGCTATCGCTTTCGTGTCATGGGGTCGCGGTGAAGAGCGTTACCATTTGTTCTCGAACTTCACCTCACTTATAAGACTCATATTTCCTGCTTGTACATGGGTACCTACTTGTTTCGTAACGTGTCTTGCTGTGTTAACAACGGAAGCTTCGTCAGAGAGAGAACGGAGAATACAATACACCGGAGATCTGGAAAAACAACTCCTTTTCCTTCTGTCCAAAAAAAAAGGTTGTAATGAAATGGGCGAGATGATAGTTTGCTGTCCCTGTGGTAAACATTACGGTTTGGCTCAATTATCCATGAGCTAATGAACTAAGAGGGGGTCTGTCATAGTATCACAGAATAGTTCGTTAGCGTTTTTTAATTAATGGGTTTTGAAATAAAACCGTAAAAGTTTTAATTGTTTTTTTTATTTTTTTTATTTTTTTATATGGAAGGAGATCAGAGTGTTAATTATAAAAAGGGCTTTAAGTGTGAAGGATTTAAAGTTTTAATTAAAGAGGAATTTGCCAGGACTGATATCACCAAACAGTCGATACAAATTCAACCCAGTTGCACTTCAGTCGCTGTGTCTGATCCATGTTCTGTAACTTTGCTCTCTCCTCTTTCTTCTCTACATCTGTTTCTCTTGTTCTCTCTCTCGCTCACTCACTATCCTTTCTCTCTTTCTTACTCAGTCTCTCTATATCTATCTGTCTCTATCTGTCTTACTCACCATTTGATTCTCTCTCTCTCTCTCTCTCTCTCTCTGTCTCTCTCTTTCTCAATGTGGATATTGGCGGAGGGCAGAGGGGCGGAGCTGGGTGGGAAAGAGTGAAGGGTAGAGACTTCAGTATCTCTACCCCATGCTGGAGATTTTCCAAGTCCCTCACCATGTCCTGTGTTTTTCATGTCCCTCACCATGTCCTGTGTTTTTCATGTCCCTCACCATGTCCTGTGTTTTTCATGTCTCTCACCATGTCCTGTGTTTTTCATGTCCCTCACCATGTCCTGTGTTTTTCATGTCCCTCACCATGTCCTGTGTTTTTCATGTCTCTCACCATGTCCTGTGTTTTTCATGTCCCTCACCATGCCTCCTACCTCCTGACTGCTCACCCGCCCCCTTCTTCACTCATTGGCTCCGCCCATGTCTCTCGCTTTGTCCTTCCCAGCCACTTCTTCTGTCTGATTTCTCTCTCTGATCTCTCTCTCTCTCTCTCTCTGTCTGCTTGCCTCCACCCTTCCTCTCCGTTTATTGCTCCACAATAGCGAACACGATTGTTTTTGAGGCTTTGCTAAATTAGGCTGAAGCGATTCGCTGCGCTTCGAAACAGGACTGCACTGCTGTGTTGATCTGGATGCCAGATGCTCTTGACTGTGGCATCCTTGTGCTGCGTTGTTCCGTGTCAACGCAAGACATGCTGGGATTTGCACTGCCGGTGCTCAGTTTACCCCATTTGATCACGGACGTTGCACCAGCACCTTTATACTGGTGGAAAACCCACTCCACCCGCCGCAGGCCGAGCGCCACTCACCACTGCTGATGTGTTTTGGGTTATTTATTCCTTTTTTTTATCCCTCTTTTTTGCCACAAACATTGTGGGAATACAAATTAGAGGCCTTTACCCTCAAGTGGGAATTTTCCGCTCCTTAGGAATCATTTTCAGGTGGATAATTGTGTCGGATGAGTAATCACCTTTAATTGGGACGTTGGGATGTTGGTAATGGGCCCGGGAGACTCCAGTGCTTTAGGTCTTTGCATTTAAACAGGTACATGTGTGTGGAGAGAGAGGCACACATGTGGTACATGATACACGGTACATGGGCTAAAACCTGCACCTACTTTAATCTCTGTCTTGGTCCAGTGTAGCACAGCTGTGCCTTCCACCCTCTCTCTCTCTCTCTCTTTCTCTTTCTTGCTCTCTCTCCCCTTCTCTCTCTCCCCTTCTCTCATTCTGTTGTTAAATTTAAATGAGCTTTATTTGATAAATTCATATTGTATTGCCAAATCATTTCTCATAGTAATATGTACCCAAACACAGATGAAGAACAGAGCAGTAAACAGCACTACACTGTACTATATATATATATATATATATATATACACACACACACACACACACGCACACACACACACTGTATACACTTGTACTACTATATATACACACACACACATTAGTATGAACTAATATAATATAACTAATATAACTAATATGTCTGTCTCTACCCCAAGTCAAGATGGCTTTACTAGCATGACTGTCCAAAATCTAAAAATGCTTACATTTTTACCTTCACAAAATAATAATAAAATTCCTCATCCTCTCCCTCTCTCTCCCTCTCTCTCTCCCTCCCTCTCTCTCTCTCTCTCTGGTCACTTCTCCTCTGCAGCTCTTCTCAAGCTTTGCTGTGATTTATACAGCAGACAGGGCATGATTCACTCCTTCAGCGCAGCACAGTGTAATATATCACACATGGCCCGTGCTTGTTCTAGAACAGAGGCGTGAAAAAAGACCACTCAACACCCCTGATCGTGATTGGACAGGAATGACAGGGGTCTCATTGGACGTGATTGGATAGGAATGACAGGAATGTGAATGGACGTGATTGGACATGAAGGGCTGGAATCGATGATTTTAATTACACTATCCGGCCACACACAGCGAATCAGACGGTGTCGGAGGTGCATGTGTAAACACTGCTTCGCGCCTCCTGTCTCCTTGGTTTGTCTTGGCCCCGGCCATCTTAGAACAGGGAGGAGAAGCTCCTCTCTCCCACCAGCCTCCTCTCAGCTTGCCCTCTGCTTAACTCGATCCATCCCCTACGTGCTTAGCACTCCTTATCTGTTCATCTCCCAACACTGCCAATCTTCATCTCCTTCATCTTCATATGTGTGCTGTCTCTCTGGTCCACTGCTCTCCACTCTTTTTGCTTTTATGGGCCTCTTTGTATTTTCTTTCATTGAATCTTCTCTCTCTCTCTCTCTCTCTCTCTCTCTCTCTCTCTCTTTCTCACACTCCCTTCCTTCTTCTCTCTTTCTCTCTTTGCACCTGCTCCTGAACATTACTTATTCGTGTTGCATATTCAATCGTGGCGGAAACGTCTGCACACGTCAACGCTGCTGTCAGCCGCCGATGCACCATGACCGTCAGCTCCGAAAAAGCCAGCTGAAACATAAACTCAGGAGAGAGATGACAGCATTACCGGCATGACGCCTTGGACAGGTGTATTATTACTGGAATCCCTAAGCTGGACTGTCTAGCCTCAATCCTCTGATGCCTGGATGATGCTTGGTCAACATAACAGTCTTACGAGCTTCTCTGGTGCTTCTGGAACAGGAAATCCACTGGTTCCCTTGTTCCGGTGTGCACTGTGTAATTTAAAGATGGATCTTCTTTTGTAGAATGGAGCTGTTGTTGAAAATATGACAGGGAGCAACAGGGGAGAAGGGTTAACACCGAGCGGTACTTTGGACCTTGGTATGCTTGAGAGAGAGCGAGAGAGGTAGTGAGGGAGTGAGAGAGAGAGAGAGAGAGAGAGACTGAAGACAAGGAGAAGAAAGTGATATTTTGACAGTCAGTTACAGACCTGAGATGTAAACAGTGAGTATATGTGCGTGTCTTACAGAAAGAGATGAGCAAAGGGGAGCAAAACGTGAGAAAAGGCAAGAGGAAGCAGCAGGGAAAGAAAAAGGTCGGGGGAAGTAAAAGGGCAAACAGGCGAAGTGGTTGGG
>JAOYMR010000015.1:10353107-10364013 GCA_025802075.1 Tenebrosternarchus preto | reverse complement strand
CGTCGCACACGCTCTCACGCCTGCAGTCAACCACAGTTCTCCCACATTCTCTTCACACACACACACACACACACACACACACACGCACACACACACACACACACACACACAAAGAACAACAACAACAACAAAAACACAAACTCATACATATATAAGTATATATATATATATATATTAAACCTTAAACAACAACATATGTCTGAGATTGAGTCAAAGTCACTGTGAACAGAAAATGAAAGTTATCCAGAGAGAGATAGAGAGAGAGAGAGAGAGAGAGAGAGAGAGAGAGAGAGACAGAGAGAGAGAGAAAGAGAGAGAGTGAGAGAGACATGATAACAAAGTCTGACTTCAGCAAGTTGAATTAACACTATGGTAGTTGTATTTTGCGGTTGTGTACGCTACAGCTGAGCAAAGTGCAGAGACATTTATGCAGAGAGAGAGAGAGAGAGAGAGAGAGAGAGAGAGAGAGAGAGAGAACCCCTAACCTGGCAGCAGCTCTGTGGAAGGTGATCAGGAGATCTGTCCTGCGCAGACCCAGTGCTTGGTTTATCCAGGACCTGCCCCAAAACACGCTGCACCTGCACAATGACTGGCACCCGTGGCAAACGCGATGAAAAAGGCTTTTTAAAAAACCACTTTGTTGTTCGTCGGCTTGATCTGAACGCTGGGAAAATGAAATGCCAGAGAAATTCTTACTTTCAGGGAGCAAAGTTTATTTACAAAAAAAGATGCTTTCTGAAGCATTGCTACCTGCATTTAGTATTTAGCAGGATCTCTCTCTCTCTAGAACCTCTCTCATGATACTGGATGAGGCTCTGGCAAAATACTTGTCAGCTCGAGTGGGGATTAGGTCAGAGTGGGAGATGGCTGCTTGACTCAGTGAGCCATTTTTGTGGGGGTTTAGAGGTATCGTTAGGATCGTTATCTTCCTGGAAGAGCCAATTATAAGCCAGCCATAGTCTCCTGGCATAAGGCGGTGAGATTCGGATCTAAAACCTCCTGGTGTTTAATGAAGGCTCTGATGCCGTGCACCCTAACAAGACTGTGAGGGCGTGTGGAAGAAAGATCCATGAATACGTCTCAGAGTGGAGACTAGGCTCTTGTCTGTGGGATCTGTTTTTGTAAGCACATAATCAACATGCTAACATCAACAACAACAACCTCATCTTCATCATCATCATCATCATCATCATCATCAATAACATCAACAACAATAATCTCTCTCACTCCATATATGTATATATATATATATGGAGTGAGTATATATATAACGATTTTAAAATATTCCGTTACCTTTTTAAATTAATTTTGGTTTTGTCCTATTTGGTTTGGTTTTCTGACCTTAATCATTTCAAGAATGTAGGATTGTTATAAGCTTTTCAAAAAAGAATTTGATTTCACTGAAACATTCGTTTCTGTCTCACTGTCAGCCCAAGGTCAAGACGATACACACCAGACCCTTTATTCAGTGCCTTTTTCTGCTGCTCTGCTGAGCTGGCCCTTCCGTTACAGTGATCTAGGACCACGCCCTCTCGGGCTCGTAGGATTCTGGGAAACGGGAATTTAGCGAGGCAGCTACACAGACCCCCCCTTCGGGCCGACGCATTTCCTAAACAAACTTTCAAGCTGATTATGGTTTGCTCCCGGATGCCGATGCGCCTTGCGCTGGAGCTTCTCACTGGAAGAAACTCCGCCTCCAGCCAGTATGGCTCCCGGTCGCATGTTAGGAACCGCGGTTTGTTTGATATGTGGATATGGGAAAGCATGATATGGTGGGGGGAGAGAGAGGGAGAGGGAGAGAGAGAGAGAGATTAAATGAGAATTTGAATGGATTCCTGTCAGAAGATGAAGTTAGAAGGAGCAACTATTTTGCTTTGAGGATTGAAAACGACAAATGACTGGTGACTGGTGAAGTCTATCGACATTTGGCTTTTACAGAGCACATACCTCGAATACACAGCTATAGAGATAAGAACTAAAGACTTTGATAAAATGTAAGAGTTTGGTTAAACTACAAATTGACTTGAACGATTTTAAAAGGAATTATTAGGGGTTTTTATTCCTTCTCTCTCAAGCAGCCAGAAGCTTTGTCTCTTCTGGGGGCTTTTAGTGACGGAAATATTAAAATTCACTAACCTTGAGCGATTGGGAATCATTCAGCTTGAAAAAAATCTTCCGCTTGTCCAGCAAAGCCATTGTTTTGCCTACTTGCCCTTGAAAGCCAGCGTGAGAGAGTGAGAGAGAGACTCTGGTGATGGTGCTTCTGACAGGCCTGCCTCCCTCATGGAGGAAAATATGTTTTCCGAGACAGAAAGAAAAAATACCAACTTTAATTTTACAAAGTATCAGTATTTCTTTCTCTTTTTCACTTTTAAAAAAATTGTTTCATCAAAGTTTAATGTGTTATTAGCGCGAGACATGAGACGAGGTGTAGAGGAAAGGAACATGTTGGGAACTGAATGTACAAATGTACTGACGTGTGAAACTGTATGGGAAAACAGACAGCAGACACACACACACACACACACACACACACACACACACACGTTTCCCACCGCCTGGCCAATGCACATGCACGTGCACATGCACACACGCACGTGCACACACGCACGTGCTCGCATCCACGTGCACGTGCACGTGCCTTGGCCAGGCGGTGGGAAACGTGGTCCAAGATTCCCGGGCTCCACCCGGCACGTTGTCAGGCGCCGTTCTGGAAGGAATGCAAATCCGCTGGTGCGGAAGGCGGAGAAAGGCCTCTTCCTCCCCCTCCTCCACCACCACCTCCGCCCACGCAGCTAACCAAACACAAATGTCTGATATGAGAAAACGCAGTCTATCGTCAGCTTGGCCGCACGCACTCATGCCTGACGGGTCCTGAAAGAGTCGTGCAGCTTCCGATCCTTCAGCCACAGGTCGTCCCTTGGCCTTTTATGAATTATTCATGAGTGGAATAGATGCAAATGCTGATTAGATTATGTTAATTAAGTACATATATTAAAAGGGTCAGCGTGAGGACGCCGTTATGGACTTGCACTACTGTAGATTGAGCCTCTGAATTCAAGTATGTTGAGATTAGAATACAGAGGCCAGGGTTTGTCCAACAGACTTGAAGTGTCAGTGTTTGTGAAACGGTGGTGTTTTTGATTTCCGAGCGAGATCTGTTCATCTATGCCTGCATTTACGCCCCACGCTGACCCTGCGTTTAACACTTATCCCCTTCACTTATCCCCTTCACTTACCCCCTACACTTATCCCCTACACTTACCCCCTACATTTATCCCCTTCACTTACCCCCTACACTAATCCCCTTCACTTACCCCCTACACTTATCCCCTTCACTTACCCCCTACACTTACCCCCTACACTTATCCCCTACACTTATCCCCTTCACTTACCCCCTACACTTATCCCCTTTATTTACCCTCTACACTTATCCCCTACACTTACCCCTTCACTTATCCCCTTCACTTATCCCCCATGCTTATCCAAACGGGAAACTCTTTAGGCTTTTGGATCTGCTCTCTCTCTTCCCCTCTCTCTGTCGCAAAGTCACTCTCTCTCCCTCATTCTCACTGTGTCTCATTCTCTCTCTCTCTATGTCTTGCTCTTTCTCGCTCTCACTGTCACGGCCTCTCTCTCTCTCTCTCACTCTCTCTCCCTCTCTCTCTCCCTCTCCCTCTCTCTCTCGCTCTCTCTCTCGCTCTCTCTCTCTCTCCCTCTCCCTCTCTCCCTCTCCCTCTCTCTCTCCCTCTCCCTCTCTCTCTCTCTGTTTCTTTCTCTCTTTTGAGGTGGTTTGTGGCTCATCCTGAAAAACCTGGAGTTTACTGAGAATGCTCGCCCGCCCGACAGACACACACACACACACACACACACACACACACACACACACACACACCTGTGGAGTGCCCACACTGTACCACTCACACCATGGTGTTTTTGTACTTTCACCTCAGGCAAGGTAGGACAGTGTTAGGATGAAACCCATCAATTCAGACCATATTTACACTCTCATTTCAGAGAGCCCACTGGCTGACAATGGGCCCTTAACATTCTCTTATACATTCTCTCCCCAACACACACACACACACACACACACACACACACACACACACACAAACTGCAGCGCACTGCTACCGGAACTCTTAGATCTCTTTTTTGCATTAATGCCTTTCTGAGATGGAGGTGGCCACACCTCCAAAGTCATTTGTGCACTCCCGCTGTGCCCTAGGTCTCACAGCAGGGGGCGCCGCTTCGCTCCTGCCCCATCTCGTGGCTTTTTTTGCGCATATCCTTAGGACGAATCGCTCCGCCCACGGCGTGGTAATAAAGTGAGAAAAAGTGGCAGTCAGCTTTCTTCTATTTCTCTTTGTGTCCTTTGGACCAGGGACGCCTTCCCAGGAGGCTTTGCAGCGAGAAAGGTGTACAAACAACAAAGTCAAGTTTATTTACTCAGCGGTGTCGAATGTGGGAGAGAAGTTTCGTAGTAAGAGAACGTGTGCTAGGGTGGTGTGCGTGGAGTTTTTATGTACGATGGAGAGTGTGTTTCTGAGAAAGGGAGCTTTTTTTCATTCCTGTGACGCTGGGTGTATAGTCACTCCTTTTGTCATAGCAAGTGTGTGCACGTGAGTGTGGGCAAAATACATGTTCCTGGCTAGAGAAAACATTTCATATTTGAATAAGGTGACAGACAGGTACCACAAGTACAGAGATTATGAACATTTGCACTATGGTTCCCCAAGATCGATGGTGAAGAGTTGCCTCCAAAACTAACGAACCAAAGAGATCATTTGAGTTCGGGGCACTGGGAAGGGAAAAATTAATTAAGATATTTATGGCCCCAATTAATCAGTTCAGTGAGATAGACTGGAGCTGTCTGGCGGCTGTGTAAAGCGTGGCAGAGAGCAGAGAGAGAGTTTCAAACCGATCGTGTGTTCTTATGCTTTCTGTACAAAGTGGGCTTGACTGGGTTAGCAGCCCTCTGCTCAGTTCATACTCTCACACACACACACACACACACACAGACACACAAACACGCGAGCAAACACACACGCTCTCACCCTGCACAGGACCCGATTCCATTCAGCAGCTCCAGGGAAGTGGCATGCTGTGACTCAATACACACGCACACACACACACACACACATGCACACAACAGGCCTTGGGGCACTCCTACAGTGCCTTTGACAGTGTTGATACGCTGGGCTCGGTAAGCGCCTCCGGCCAGTTAACCAGGTGTCCATGACAGTTGAGCAGTCCTCCCACCAGCAAGCTCCTCCAGTAACAGGCCTGCAGACTGAGGCGGCTGGTGTTACCGCTCTCTAAGAACTGCTCCGAGCTCCTGGCCTTCCGCCCAGCGTCTCGCTGTGTTAACGCACAACTTCGCGTCTCCGGCGAAGGCAACGAACGGTAGAATCCGCTCCAGCGTTCCGATCTGATGCGAGGGGATCGAGGCCGTTCCCGCCGGAGATCTTTCCTGGAACGCTTTGACGCGGCTCGTTTCCGTCCTCGGAACTCTGCGCACGTCTTTGACCCGCCGCAAAAAACGCCCTGTCTGGAATCAGGTTTTAATATCGCCGCGTGTGCCAGACAGGCCGTCAGTCTCAGTGCCGTCGGCGTGGCAGGGAGGAAGGGTTGATTGATCGGAGCGAGACACAGAAAAAAGGGATGGAGGTTAAAGTAGAAGACTAACTGACACAAAAGTACATGGAGAACAGAGAGTGGGTGAAGTAGGAGAGCGTATTACAACTATACATGGGTGGGTGTGTGCGGGGGTGTGTGTGTGTGTGTGTGGTGGGACAAAATGGAAGATGGTGAGACAGAAGGACAGGTGGTGAGTGGGAGAGGTGGCGAGTGTGAAAACAAGAGGAAAGTCTGCGGAAGAAACGCGAGGAGAGACTGAACAGGGAAGTGGGGAGGTGTGCAGGCAGGCTCAGGAGTGAGGAGAGCAGCGGTGAGGAGCAAGGTGGAGGAGCGTCAGTAGAGCAGACCCTGTGGGAGCGTCCAGACCTCAGCGTGGACTCTGTGTCCCTCACATTTATATACAGCACATGGCATTTTCATCCAGAGCAACTTACAATTTTCAGTCATGTAACATGAGATCAGTAAGTGTAGGGTTAGGAGTCTTGGCCAAGGACTCTGATTGGTGTAGCATAAAGCACTAGGGTTTGAACCCCGCCCCCGCTGAATGGTTATCCACTACTTTATAACCAAGCACACACCAGGGCTCACACCCCAAACACACACCTCATGGCAGAACGGCCTCCTGTGACCAACGTTCTCGGCGCGATGCAGCTCACCTTTGTGGCCCAGTCTTAACACGTCAGATGTTTGTTTTGCTGTATGACAGTTTTCATACAGATTCTAAACAAATTGCAGGACAAAACCAACAACCTCAAATTTCCTCCAGCAGCAACATGAGAGTATGTTTAATATTTTACCTGATAGCAGCGTGACAAATATTGTATTCTGTCTGAACGACAAGTTCAACTTCACTCCACTTATGTACACAGAGCAGAAACCTCACTGTGACAACATAGAAATATGGTCTGTTATCCTGCAAATAATTTGTTATTGTATAAACTGCTAGCCCTGTCATACCACACATTTTATTGCGTTGTATTTATTGTGTCCGGCTCATGAACCCATTGTTATCAGCGCGCAGTGCTCAACAGGGTGGTGCTCTACAGTGCAGAGTCAGTGGATACACTTTTCACCTCCAAACACACACCGACAGCAGTCTCACCCTCCCAGAAACCGAACCCACACAATGCACAATTCATTATGTCTGGCCATGCTAACACTGTAACCTCCAAAAAAAAATAAAAAAAAATAAAAATCGGCATGAAAAACAGTGCAGAACAAAATATACGATGCCCTCAAAAGATAAAGGGATGTATCAGGACAGGGTTTGGCGCAATTACCAAGCAGGCAGAAGCAAACATCGATAGGATCACGAATATGGCCTACGTAACAACAGAACGGCAGCGACTCTGCAGATAAGAGATGGAGTTGACGCTGGTTTGCGTGCTGCGATTGTTCATAAGTGAGTCCGTGTGTCTGTCAGCTTGTCCGTGTGTGCTGTCATGCTTGCTGAGCCTCTCAGTGTTTAATTAACAGACCAACATGATTAAGGTTTTAACGTAATTATCTTTATCTTTCCTCTCAGGGCAATCAAGTCGCCCCGGGAAACTGAGAGAAGTGTTCCACCCGAAGAGAGAGATACTGAAGAAGGTAAAAAAAGGAGAGAGCGAGAGAAGGGAGAGAGAGTTAGACAGTGGGACTGACACTTGCCCTCAAGAACTGGCGAAAGAGACGTAACTGAGGTATAAAAACACAGTAACACAGTAAACACAGTACAAAAAACAGAGGCGGCAGAGAGAGAATGAAGATAGCCAGAAAGCAAGAGTCTCCCTCCACGAGCACCAGCTTGCATTAATACCTCACTGTCGTTCAACATGACTGGCAAGAAGCTTCTCCTATTGGTGGCCCTCTGCCTGTGGGAGGGGCTTATAGGGGGAGGGTCAGCTGCGAAGATCGTTAGGAGGAGAGGACTGGGTTCGGCTCGCTCACAGTTGCATGGTGGTAACGGGGCGATCAGCCAATGGGACACGACTTTGGAGAAGAACGGAATGTCAGTGTTTAGGCTGAAAGAACTGATAGGAGGTGAAAGGGTGGCTGATAAATTCATGGGTTATGCAAATACTGCACAGAATGAGGGAATGACCCCAGTGGTGAACCTGGAGAAACCTTTTAACTGTAATGGTAGATCTCCTCAGCGAAAGGATGAGGAAACGAGGGTTCGAGGGTTGGCCATCGATGGTCCCAGGGAGCCAACGGAGATGAGGAGGAACTGCAGCAAAAACGCTGAGCCTGTGTCAAAACATGGAAGGTCAGACAATGGGCTCACAGCTCACCATAAGACAGAGCCTACTGCTCATCTGAACAGGACCAGATTCAGACCAGCGCCAAGGTCCAGTGGAAGAACAAATTCTGGGCCACTTAATAATGCTGTGGCTCAGAAAGCAATGCTGTTGGATTCGCCCCATAAATTAAACCTGTCTGGAAGCTATGGCGTATTGAAACTTATATCTAAAGACAACCTTGTGAGGATTGTTAATTCCCAACTCCAGAATGGTCTGAATTTCCAGCATAAGATTAGTCACAGTAGAAAGAGAGATCTGATTGATCTGACTGAGGAACCAGAAATGAAGACACAAGACAAGGCACTTATTACAGATATTTCTGAACCTGATAATGACAATAACAGTCTAATTGCTGACCCACACTCAAGCACCATCCCAAACCCAAATCCCAGTGTTAATCCAGATCAGTCAGTTTACACTCTCTGGAAACCAATTAGTGAAATCACTCAAAATACAAGAGAGGAAGGCAAGAAGACAGAGGCAAGGGGTGCAACTGCTTCCTTGTGGAGCAAACACTACACTACCCACGTAGCATCAACATCCCAGAGTGAGTTTATAGCGAACACTGAGGCCAGTCCTTTCAGCAATATGTCAGTGGTTGTGCATGAAGCAATGTTCCACGCTCCCTCTGAGATGGGCTTTGAACCACGCAGGAGCTACTCGTTGGACCCGCAAGCTGAGAGAACTGCAAATGAAGAATCAGGTCCAAATATTCGCACTGCAGAACTGGAACTTGGTGTCGCCCAGGATGCAGAAAGCATAATTTCAGACGCTGCAGACAGCAGTCACATTCTAAAACTCCGCCCAAATCCAGACTGGAGTGCAGGCGTGGCCAAAGAAGACAGTAAGGAAATGACAGCGGACACAGGGCTTGGGCAAAGTGGGCGTGGCCTTGTGTTCCAAGAGATGGAGGTGGAAAAAGACAAGGAGTGGAGCCCAACGGAGGGGTCTCGATCTCGAAGCAGGCGGAGCTGGATCTGGAATCAGTTTTTCGTTATCGAGGAATACGCTGGGCCTGAACCTGTTCTCATCGGAAGGGTAAGAACAAATCCTGTGGTTCTGCTCATTTTTAACTCAGAGCACGTTGTCTTTTGTCCCCTTCCATCCACGAAATCACATTAGTGTCTACCTGGTGTCATTAACTTTTAACTACCATTGATTTCTCACACATCTAGATGACTGGGTTTTCTAACCACATAATGACCTAAAATTAATCAATCAGACGCTGAGGCACCAAAGATAAACTCTGTGATCCCCACTGAGGTTAATGATTTAAAAAAAGACTCCTTTTCTTTTTTTTTTTGGCTCTGTAACCGAATCAGACGTCTTCTATAGAACTTTCTGTTTAAAACCTTATTGGCTCGTTAATGGCATTAGTGTGGCTGGCCCAGACATCCTTCTGTCAATCTCTGTCAATTTGATTCTCAGCAGAAGCCAAGCTTAGCGGAGCTGAAAATAAAAAGTACAATCAGACCCTTCCATCTACCTACTGATGTTACACTGGTAACACTGTGGAATATGTGGAAATGCTCTACTCAAATCAAAAACCTCTGAGCAGACAATCAAGAGCGCAAGCAATCAGAAATGAAAAGACAAAGCTTGTGGGTGTGTGTGTGTGTGTGAATTGCGTCTGGGGGTTGTGTGTGAATCGGGCTCAGGTCACTCTGCACCACTGGGGAGACGTTGGGGCTGGGGGTGGGACCTGGAGCAGTGTGAAAGAGGAAGGGTAAGTAGGTTGGTGTGTGTATGGAGTTAAAACTGTCAGTTACATGTGAGGAAATTCATAATTGAGGCGCAGGTGTATAGAAAAGTATACATCATAATTACTTACAAGTGTCTAAGAAGCAGGGCTTCCATTTATTCTACAACCATGAAAAGAAGTATTTTTTTACTTTTTTAAACTTTTATTTGTTATTTGTAAGGAACAGCTGAATACAGAGGAATACGATTATCTGGACATATAGGCTCTGAAGGCAGCTGTTATAGAGCCTGTTTGTGCTCTATAACATGTCTCCATCCTCTTCTTGAAGACCAACATATGGTTCCTCTAATTAATAGTTGTTAGCTATTAATTAATATTAATATGAATGAATATTAGTTATTATTTATTAAAATAACACATACTTAAGACAGAAGAGCGAAAATAACCTAAAATGAGAAATATACACTGCGTATTTTGAGTTGATAGCATAAATCAAACATTAACATACATCTTCTGTGGCTCACTGAATGCTTTTTCCACGCAGCAAGTGAACGGTCACCAGTTACCGACAGCCAATCACAACTGAGTTCCAGTAAACTGTAGTAACCAGTACGATAGAAAACCAGTTACCGTAGAAACAGCTAGCATTGTGGTTTGTTGCACAAACAGATGCTTAGCAGTGAACAGAAAGAACATGTTGTCAAATTCTTCACTTAAGAGTGATTTTCTTGCGCAAACAGTTCTCGCGGTTTCCTCACGCGAGGATCAATTTTCCTCGCTCGCAAATTACTGACATTGTTTTGACATAATATGTGTCTGTTTCTCTAGCTTTCTTCTAAAAGGCATTTAATGAAATGCCGTTAAATTCAGCAATGCTTAGTGACATAGATAAGTTATATTAACAACCACGAAAGAAGAAATAGGTAGGAAAATAAGAAAGTACAATATCTACCAAAAATATATATAAACTCAGTCAAAGATGTGGCAAGATGCTACCCAAATATCTCCCAAGATATCTAGGGATATCTAAATCTGTAACTGAGTGTGTGTCTCTCCTTGTCTCTCTCTGTCCAAAGAGATGCTGTTGTTCAGATGAGTAAGAGCAGCAGGGATAATGTGCTGAGTAAATGAGTAAATGCCCGAGGAAAGTGAAGCACCACTGTGTCTGTAGCATCTTCCTGACTGTGTGTGGGGAGTCTTCCTGTCTGTGTGTGGGGAGTCTTCCTGTCTGTGTGTGGGGAGTCTTCCTGTCTGTGTGTGGGGAGTCTTCCTGTCTGTGTGT
>JAOYMR010000015.1:10276996-10288876 GCA_025802075.1 Tenebrosternarchus preto | reverse complement strand
TGAGTGCTTGTATACATCGAATCTAGGGTACAATTATTATAAAATCTAAATGATTGTAAATGTACCAAAGCGATTTTGCTGTCAATGTTGTGCAGCTTCATCTTAAATAAAAGGCAAGAATGACTCCTCTCTTGCTTGTCTCTTGATGTAATGTAGATTCCTGACGACTGATTCTAGAGCTTTAGTCAGAAAACATTTATGAGTAAACCTAAAATACTTCAGTAGTGAAACTTTCCTGTGGTTTTGCTTAACTGGATACTGTTCACTGGTTTTGCATGATTTGAGTTAAAATGTTAAATGCACAGTGGTGTCCGTTTGCATGAAGGTCATGGAGAGATGGTCCAGCTTCCAGGATGGGAGAGGAAATCAGAAGGTGTACAACAGGAGAGTCTCGAGAACAACTCAAAACCTTACGTCTGGCAGGACCTTTTATTCTCATCCTCCTTTGAAACCTCATCGTCCAATCATAGCCTTTGAATCTTTAGTGTCTCCCTCTCTTCTACCAGGGTGCTTTGGGAGAAACACCATTATCTACTGGTGTTTGCTAAATCGCCACTTCTCTCATACTGCTCTTTATGATCCAAGGTGAGGTTTTTTTTTATAAAGAGGCTTAGTCCCTACATTTAATTGAATGATTGATCATACATGGCTCTGGACCCTGGACCTTTTTACTCTGTCTAGTTTTAATATTTTAATGTTTTTTTAAAGGATCCCAGACACTCAACGAAAGGTGGAGCGAAAAGGTTTCGCACAATTTTAAAAGTTCCCGCCCTGTCGTTGATGCCCACTTAACACCTACTGTGACATGCTGCTAAGCAACGACCCGTTTGTGGCCTGTCACACTTTTGCACTGTGATGCTGCTGCCTCGTGACTGCAGTTCTCACATCATACAGCGTGGTCCTTCTGCTGGGTGCATGGGGGTGGGGCTGAGTAAGAAAGACAAACAGCTCAGAGAGGAGGATTACCGCCTCTGGGGACGACCCCCAGGGACGACCCCCAGGGACTGACCACCGGACTTGGGTGGGGGCTGATGGGATCGATGAGGAGCTTGACATTTTTAACACCAACATCTAGCCTGCCGTGGGCATAATGTATGCTGGAGGAAATGCTCCACTCTCAGAACAAGGCAACAGATGCTCCTCAACAGACGTGGAGATAGGGTAGAAATAAGCAGAAACTGATCTCTCAGATGGAGATGGATTCAAAATGTAAAAAGAAGGACCTAGAGAAGTGTGGGGAGTCTGCCAACACCATTCATCAATAGAAAGAATGGTTGATCAAAAACATTTGGTGGGATTATCAAATTAGAAACGGATTTGGTGGTGAGATGACCTGAAAAAGCTTTTTCTTCACAGTCACAGGCTAATAGCTACCTGTCTTTGGTTTTACATCCCCCCCCTCCCCCCCCCCCCTCAACGTGATCATTTTGAAGGGTTTACATTACATTTACATTTATGCCATTTGGCAGACGCTCTTATCCAGAGCGACTTACAAGTGCTTAGGAATACTTGGAATATCTAGGGTAGCTCAGATAGACCCGAATTCATGTACTCTAAGCTGGAATGCTACCAGAAAATAGTCTTAAGATTCACAACATACTTCAAGCCTTTCCTATAACCATAATATACAGCTGACTTGTAGCTAACTCCTGTAGCCTGAATAACAACTAAGTTACATAACACCTGAGGAAAGAAGACAACAAAACAGTAGCTAAAAACTGAAGGATATATTCTATGTCAAGTGCTTGCAAAAGAGGTGGGTCTTCAGTTGGCATTTGAAAACAGCAAGTGACTCTGCTGTTCGGACACACAAGGGAAAGTCATTCCACCACCTCGGTGTCAGGACAGAGAAAAGTCTGTTTGCTTAAAAAAAAGGGTTGAGCATCTTGATACGTTCTCTCACAGGGATAAATTCCAGGACAGCTGAAGGTCCAGATGACAGGTCTCCTTGGAGACCAGTTTCCCTAACCTCATGTCTCGGAAGGATCTAGGTGAGGTCTGTAATGGGAAGAAATGTGTGCTGGAGTGTGTGAATCAGTAGGCATTGCGCTAGGCAACAGTGCCAGTCTTTGCCATTGCTGATGACAGCTGAGGTGAAATGGCATACAATTATTCAAATAAACAGCAAAAAACAAGAAATAACAGGAACTGAATATACAGTCCTGAGGTTAGAGTGAAGGCATTCTAGCTAGCTTCTCTCTCTCTCTAGGAAATTGGCTCTCAAAGTAGCTTTGATATGCAACAAAAACTCATCTCATTGAAAATAAAAACCACAATAATGTTATTTTAAGAGAAGATTCAAATGTTTTTTAAACCAAAAGTGTAGGATATTCTGAGCTCAGAATAACTATCACTGCCCTTTGTCAATGTCACTGGAGTTATTGTAGAAGCTGTCCAGTTTATCTGAATTTTTATTTGCAGAGCTGCCAAAGACCTCTGAGTGCACAGAGCTTCCACCTTTATGAGAGTACAGAGCTGCCACAGTCCTCTGAGTACACAGAGCTGTTTGCCTGCTGTAGAGCTGCAGACAGAGCTGCCACTGTCCTCTGAGTGCACAGAGCTGTTTGCCTGCTGTAGAGCTGTAGATGGAGAGCTGCCACTGTCCTCTGAGGATGTGTATTCTGAGCTGTCGCTGTATTCTAGAATCTTTTATCCCGCCTTCTTCTTCTTCTTCTTCTTCTTCTTCTTCTTCTTCCTCCTCCTCCTCCTCCTCCTCCACCACCACCACCACACATTTCTGCAATTAATACAGCCCAAACCACTTAATGTACAGTTTGATTATTAAAAAACACACCAATTTTATAATAGGTCGATAATGCTGAGACATTTTAAGTTTATATTGTAATTTTAATTAGCATAATCTGACTGTGTCACGGTGGCCGCCCTGGCATTCTCCCCGTCTTATCCGTGTGGGCGTGTCTGTGTTGAGGTGTGTTCCTGTGTCTTGTCTGTCGGATGAGTGTGTGTTCCTGTGTGTGCGTCGGTATGTGATGTAGTCGGAGTGCTTGTTGTCGGTCTCGCGGATGTTCGTTAACATAAAAACATATTCAGAAACACTGCAAATCTAATCACAGCACAGCGGAATGGAACCGTTTTTACAACGGTTTTTTATCATAGTTTTGTTATTATGATAAATCCATATGATATGAAATCATATTTATCTTGGGTTTATCATTTGATATAAACTTAGCTGGCTAGAAAAAAAAGTTGTGTTAAATTGGATTTGTATCAAGTTTTAAAGCTTAGCAAAAACGAATAGGCAAGAATGCAGAGCACAAATAAGCTACATGTTGAGGGCGAAGCACTTGTAAAGATATGAACACAAAAAAGTTTAAAAGGGTTTAATGATTAACGAAACTGAACAGTACAATAACATAAATGACCAGCAACGGTCTTAACGTATAAATAGTCACAAACATAATATGATAATTGCTCTCAGGTAGCAGTGTGACACGTTTTATGGAGCATTAATTTTATTCAGAATTTTGTTTTTTCTTTCCTGTGCAGATTTGTTCTATATCTCACCGTTGTGTTGTGAATCAGTCCATTTTTGAAGCATAAAAAATATTGTTTTGTTGAATGAGTTTTTCTAGACTATATCTTGCAAAGGTATTTGTATTTTTGACATTTGAAAATCTTATAACATAGTACACATCACTCATAACCACTTCAGAAAAAGTGGAATGTGTCCTCAGTTTACTGAGGGACGAACAAAACAAATTTACATTTATAATAAAGTACATCAATTAATTTATAAAATCTTTAGAATATCCTCAGTCATAGTCACAAACTGGAAAGACATGTAGATCAACTCCATAACATCTTTGTGATGGAGTTGATCTGGGGCTCGGTTCACCCCATAGTTCAGTATTGTTTCCATAGCAAACCATAACCTTAACCCTAACCTTAACCCTAACACTAACCCTAGCCCTCAGCTGGTTTCAGACACACTGACTACTCAGGGCTTGTTCCAGCTCTCCACCATGAGACGACCAGGAGCCAGAGGAGCACGGTCACCACACACACGGCTGCTGCAACACAGCCCACCCTCCTCCAGACGAACCGTCCCGTGTGCTCTGCAACATATGAGAATAAAGACGAGAACTCTTTTTGCACAGTGCTATGTCGAAGGAGTGCAATAGATAAACACATGTCTGTTTTGTCTGTTTGAAGTATGCAAGTTTTTATAGAAATGTTATAGAAAAGCTCTGCATGCATAATGACCTACAAAAAAGTGCTATTTGTACCCCATGTCACAGTGACATTGCCTGTCACACTGCTGTGCATCACCACACAACTGTAGGATGGCTGAGGCTCCTCTGGTAACTGTAGGCTACTCCTCAGCTGGTATGAACCATCCTCATTGGGCAGCACCAATCCATTGCTCACTCCATCCACCAATGGGAGGGCATCTGGCCCAAGCCACTGCACCTGCACTTCCTTTGGGTAGAACCCAGTCACATGACAGCAGAGTGTTTCTCTGAAAGTAAAGGGGCCCCTGTGTTTGAAGATGTGAACCTGAGGGACTGGCGAGAAATGGTAGTTTATTTAAACAAGAATCTTTAATAATTCAATGTCTTTAAAGAAAATGCTTAATTAATGTGGATGTCCTCTAGAACTATTACGTTTAATATGTTAGATATTAATGTAACACTGAGCAGTATGGAGGTGGACGCATGCTATGAGTAGAGAGCTTTAAGGGCAAATCCATATTTGTAGTTGTTTGAACAGTCCACAGTCGAATAGCTAGATTGGAACATGGTTACTCAGAACAAAATGAGACTACGTTAAACACAGAGAGTACGTTTGAAGAACTAGGAAATGGAAACATCCAATAATACTCACGTGATATGAACATAGGCATTGATATGACCAAAGACTAGAACCACAACCGACAGAAAATGAGAAACAGGTGAAAGTAAAGACTGTGAAAACCAAAACATGAACAGGAAAAGAATGGAGTGAGTGTAGCCAGGGAAACCACAATGCTAGGGGAGGGGCAACGCTGGGGGCGGGGCAGTTGTGGCAATTAATCCTTTGGGAAACGATTAATTCCATCGTTTCATTTCCACTTATGTATTTTAGTGCAAAATGACCATGCTGTTAAAAACAACCTAATTATTTAAATGACCAGTTCACTTAAGGTGAAACATTTGAAGGTCTAAATCTTTTTCCCTGGTAATTATCATTTCATCTCAAATTCACTGTGAAGCTGGAACAGCAAAATTTGTGCAGCTGTTCAGTTTCTCATAAACTGCAATGTGGACCTTTTAATTTTATAGGAATGAAGTCATATGCAATACTTGCCCGTTTTGTTTTGGATCCAGTGAGCAAACTTCAAAATGCCCCTCAGCCTCTCAGCACATTCGTGATTATAATAGTAGAAAATTCTCTCCAGGTCGAAGGCACCAGCAGCTCTGCTCTCTATGTAGTGCACAGCCTGAGGTACGGTGGTGGTCCAGGTTCCAGCTACTATATCAAAGTTCAGGAAGTCTTTCCCATTGAATCCATGGCTAACTGCTGACGAGACCGTGCCATTAGGATCCAGCCTACAGTATCCATAGGTCTGATAAATACGGGCATGATGGAGAATTCCTGAGTGTGAAACAGTTGTATTCACTTAGACAAAGATACATAAAAAAAAGTGGCATTTTCTGGTCAGGTGTTTTAAATCATGAATGACATTTTGTGGGTGTTCTCAGAACTGACAGCATCACTTAGAGTGTAACTTAAGGTTGGATGAGTAAGGTGGAGTAACCCCACCAGCATTTCCTCACCGGTTAAATTCCCATGCTCAGCGGCAAACTTCAGTATCGTCCTTAAATACTTGTGGACCACTTTTGCAATGAAGATAATCTCTCTCCAGTGTACGAGCCCCTCTTCATGGTTAAACCAGTCAGGGGCTGGGGGATCTTCTGAGAGCGACGTCTGGCTGTCGTAGCGAAGAATAAGCCGATCATTTAAAGTCCAGACGGTAATGAACTCGGGCAGGTCCAGACCCACTGAACTGAGATGGAAGTGGTGGAGCACGTGACTCTCCTCTACGGATACAGAAGACAGGGTCAGTCTGCGCCGCACCGAAAACCAAACACTTGTTCCAGTGATGTTACGCACATGTTAGGAAAGTGGTCACTTTGTGATCTCCAGCTGTGGTATTATTATTGGATAAAATGGATTAAAAACACACATGGCGACCCCTGCAGAACTCACCTGCAAAGACCAACTGAAGAGACCAGATAAAAGAACAGACCAAGCAGATCTTCATGGTTAAATGGTCAGCATGTCAAGGCAGCGAATCGAACTTGTGTTTTGGTTGAGCTGGATTTACTTTTAGCTTCTTCAACTCTTATGTCAAAAACTGGTTTGGGGGAAGATGTTCTGACTTCCTGCCCAACTCGTTCCTGTATCACTCATCACTGTGTTATGAAACACACACTACACAAGTCACAGGTGAGAAAGATAACGATAACAAGATGCCCCGCCCACGCCACACACACCGACGCACACTCACGTTACACACACAGAATTACAAGCCTACACACACGGACACACCCACATGAACACGGGACAAAGGAGCAGGCGAGCGCGACCTCCACTTCCATCTCTGGTGCAAAGTCTGAGAATTTCCCAGCACAAGGGCAGTGACTCTTAAACCTGCTGTTGTGTTCGTGTCGGTTAACACTCATATTTAACTTCACTTTTAGAATAAATACTAAGATGAAACATATTATACTGTTTGTCACAGAGTATTTCACTGAAATGATTACCAAAGTAATTTTTTTGGAAACTGGTAACATTTCTTAAACAACTTAAATGCTCTAAATGACATTCGTAAGAAATGTCATTTATAATATGGATATGACAGATTCTATAAGAAATGGGTTTTATTATGTGGATATGACAGATTCTATAAGAAATAGGTTTTATTAAGTGGATATGACAGATTCTATAAGAAATAGGTTTTATTAAGTGGATATGCCTATTTTCCCCTCAGGTATCAGTCCAGATCAATTCATTTTCATTTCCTGAAAATATGGGTAGCACTTTGTCCATGATGACCTCTAGTAAGGATTATGACATCTTGGAAGTGGTTGCATCTCAGCTGGAGAATAAAAGCAAGACCAGGTTCAAGAAACACCAGCTTTTCACCCAGTTCTTCCGAGCTCTGTCAGTCAAGAGGAAATGCTCCATGAAATTTGCCTCCGGGGATGGTGTGGATGGAGTTGCAGTGGGTTCTGTTAATAACCTGGAAAAGTTAAAAAGACAGTTGGTGCTGAGCCCACTTCCATCCCAGTTCCGTCTGGGAGCTGCACATCATCCGGCACTCGTGATGTTGACGTGGAGCAGGCCCTTTTCACTGGTGATGTTGCCGTGGAACATCTGTGGATGCCCTTTTCACAAATAAAGCTGAAAGGCCAGACCCAGCCAGCACTTCAACCGTTCCTACACCGCTGCTTCTGCAGGTCTCCACCAGCAAGCTGCTCCTGTACCTGGGTGAGTTCCTGCCCTGGCGTTGCTTTCTACTGCAAGAACTCCCTGGCGAGGAGCCAGTGCAGTGACAGCACAGAGTCGATCACTTCCTGATGCAGGCAGAATGGCAGCAGCAGGGCTTCCTTGTTCCAGGTACCGTGGTCTTCTTGTACATGGTGTGCCGTGACATCATCTCAGCCGAGGTGGCCACCAAAGAAGAACTGCAGGCCGTGCTGCTCACCTGCTTGCTTGTTTCTTATTCCTATGAGGGCCATGAGATTGGCTACCCAGCCAAACCTTTCCTGATGGAGGAAAATAGAGAGACCTTCTGGACCAGAACCCTGGACATCGTGAACCGTATGAGTGGCAAGATGCTGCAGATTAACAACGACCTGCAGTATTATGGGCAGGTTCTCAATGACCTGAAGAAAATAAAGGCTCATTAATGAATGACAGATTTGACGCGGCAGGAAGCCACTATTGCGGAGCTCGGAGAGTGCATCTAGAGACTCACCGGAGCCTCACTGAGCACTTCTCCAGAAGATAATGCCTCGTCTGTCAGCCCTACACCTGCCGCCGTGCCTGTTACAGTCCCTGAGAGGTGTGACAGCTCTCCTGAGCGGTGCGTGAATTTCTTAATGCGATGTTCATTGTACATTTTGTACCATCCCACTCAGTTCTGTACGGAAGATCAGACGACTAATTTTGTTTTATTGCTTCTCATGGGAGAAACAGGAGCCTGAGGAACAGTGCTGGAGGATAGCCATGGTTCCTCTCTGTTTTAAGAGATGCAATTTTATAGCATGTTTCAGGCAGCGTTCGACCATCCAACTGGAGGAAAGGACATGGGGACCCTTGCTCTGACACTGATTATGTGAGAGAATTCCGAACCATTACAGCCAGTAGTGGCTGGAGTGAACCAGTGCTCAACACTGGTTTCTCGCCGAGGTCTCCACTCTGATTTGCCAGTGGAGTTGGCATGTCACGATGAGTCGTCTTCTTTATCGGAGTTCATTCAGATGTCAGTTAGAGTGGATAAACTCCATCGATGCATCACACCACCACCCGGAGATTGTTCACTACTTCCTCCTGTGCGGTTGCCTCCTACCATTTCCCAGCAGTCACTCCGGCTGTCACTCCTGACACTCCTGAGCCAATGCAACTAGGAAGTGCGCCCCTCACCACACAAGACAGAGACCGTCCTATCTGCGAGGGATTGTGCCTATACTGCGGTGAGAGAGGTCACCTCAGCGGAAACTGCCCTACCTGACCAAGACGCCAAGAGGGAGGGGCCTGGAAGATGACACATGTAAGAACCTGATGTGTTTCGCACAGTGAGTACCAGCCTCTTACCTCCACATTGTCCATGTGAGTGCGCTAAAGACCTTCTATCTGGAGCACCTCTTCCACGAAGAGCAAAACCCTACCCCCTTTCCCGACCTGAAGATGCTTCGATGGAGTCGTGGGAGGAGGCTCTTCAGAAAGGTTTCATACACTCATCAGAGGTTGGAGTGGAAACTGTTTTTTCCCAGAGGCTCACCGACGCCCTGTTGTAGATCCAAGACAAGGGACGCGACACAAGATGGCGTCCGAGACTACATCCTAGCTTGTGCAGTCTCGCACTCCCCGAGCGCTACTCACCAGGAAGCTACTCCCATCTAGCTGTGGATTTCATTATGAATTTGCCAGTTTCAGAGGGTAATACAATTATCATGGTCGTGTTTGACAGGTTCTCCAAGATGTCGTCTTCTCCCGTTCCCATGCCTGCCTACAGCTCTGGAGACGGCTCAGGCTATTTTCTCATATGTGTTCTGCATATATGTACAGATACCAACCCAGCTTTCTCTCCTTGGGGCGCCTCCCCTGACGCACCCTGGATGAATGGTTGAACCGGAGCTCATGGACCTAGGAGATGGCCCATGAACACTCACGGTGAGCAGTCCGTGTACAACAGCACTTCGCCGATCTCCAGCACCTGCCCACTCTGGTTTACCATCCAGATCAGAGGGTGTGGGGGTCACCTCATCACATAAACCTGATGCTACCATGTAGGAACCTCAGCCCCAAATACCTGGTGCCATTGAAAGTACTGCAAAGGGTCAATTCCATGTCCTGTAGTTTGCTGCTTCCACCTCACTATCACATTCATTCCACATTTCATGTCTCCCTCTTTAAACCTGTACAGCAAAGCCCCATGTTATCGGAGACCGCACTGGCAGACCTGCCAGCGCCCCGTGAGATCCAGGGGGTGACCAGCGTACATCGTTTGCGTCCTTCAGGACTCTCGTAGAAGATGGTGTCTTCTTCAATACCCGGTGGACTGGGAAGGGTATGGGCCAGAGGGGCAGTTGTGGGTGCCTGCCAGGGACATCTTGGACCATTCCCTGTTAGTGGAGGTTCATGGCAGCCCGACAGCCAGAGCTAGGAAACGCCCCTGGAGTGGTTGCTGTGGGGTGGCTGGAGCCAGCCAGTAGGGGTGGGAGGGTGGTGGTATGGTACCTTTCTTGGGCTAGAGAGAGTTTTTCTGTGCTTAGATGGTCAGAGCATTGAGGCGAAGGAATAGACACGAAGGCAATCTAGTACACTGTCACCTTCCTCTAGTACAGAGAGGTTGGACTTATCTCTACGGAGATATCAGCTCTGGGTGGTTCCATCCTCTTTATACAGGTTTACTTCTGCTCAAGGGTTGGCTTGAATACAGTGAGGGGTTTATTAATCCCCTCTGTGTTATGGATAGGGGAGACTTCACTATGCTTCTGTATACTAGAGCTGTTGAAGCTGCCACTCTCTGTGTGAACTTACATCTGTGTAAACAGTTCTGTGTGTGTGTGTGTGAATGTATGTGCAAATTTATGTTACCTTCAATTCTTCACCTATATATTTTTATATTTATATTATTTTTATACAAGTAATATTTTAAAATATATTCTTTATTTTTCAAAAAATGTTTTGAATTTGAAATATCAAGAATCCTTAAAAGAAATTATATTATAAGTAAATTCCAAATCATTGACTACTAGGCATTTTTAATTTGTTTTCTCAGTGCGTTTACAACATTTGACCAGGAGATGTCGCCATCTCAAAGCTTTTCAAAAAATAACGTTGAAAACATAATTCATCGCATTTTGCACTTGAAAGGAAATAGTTATCATTTATTTTGTATATATGTTTTTTAACCTTTATTTATTTATATATTATAATGTTTATTTTTATTCAAAGTTACAGCTGTTAATTTAGTCTATTACGCAAGCAGATAATTGTATCAGGGTTATAAGTAATGATTTACATAACTATGAAGCGTGATTCGTTGTTTGCTGATAAAGCAGCTCTCCCTTTTGATACCTGCTTCGCAGCACGAAAGAGACCTTTTCAGAAAGGAAACTGACGGCAAAAAAACGTGGTAAGCTACGGAAGTCGTTTTTAGTATGAGTTAATTGGCTGGAGGCACAGTAGAAGCCCTACAAGCCCCACAGGAGTGTCCGGTAAGAAATTATATTAATACAATATTATTTATAGCACTGAAAAACTTTATCACAGCATATTAATGGTTATTGACTTCCGAACACTCAGCCAGGTTTTACAGCTATAGGAGATACAGTGCCGTAATGCGGTAAAGCAAATTTATATATAGTATATGAACTATCCAGGATGAGCTCACAGGATGTGTAAGTAATTTATACACGATTAAGGTACATTTTTATACACGCAACCTCACACACACACACACACACACACCGTATTCCATGGCACAGCTATGGCTACCCATTGCGTTGGCTTCATTCACGCTAAAGATGGCACCTTGGCCCTTTCCACGTGACACAGAGCTCCCAGGAAGCCTGACACTAGGTTTCTGTTTTTGGAAAACATGGCCAAAACCAGACTGTGCCCAAGCTGTGTATGTGTGTGTGTGTGTGTGTGTGTGTGTGTGTGTGTGTGTGTGTGTGTGTATGTGTGTGGGCAAAGCAGAGAAAATCAACAGGCATTTACCCCCTCACAGTCAACCAGGCATGATAACAGCTGTAAAACAGGCTGAGACCCTCCTAACACTCTCATAATCTCCAGTCACCTACAATAAGACCTGGGCCTGATCTCCAGTCAGCTACAATAAGACCTGGGCCTGATCATCAGTCACCTACAGTAAGACTGGGCCTGATCTCCAGTCAGCTACAATAAGACCTGGGCCTGATCATCAGTCAGCTACAATAAGACCTGGGCCTGATCATCAGTCAGCTACAATAAGACCTGGGCCTGATATCCAGTCAGCTACAATAAGACCTGGGCCTGATCTCCAGTCAGCTACAACACGACCGTGTCGGATTCTTACACTATATTCCCAAAAGTATTCGCTCACCTTCCTTGACTCACATATGAGCTTAAGTGACATCTCATTCCTAATCCATAGGGTTCAAT
>JAOYMR010000015.1:10264949-10276896 GCA_025802075.1 Tenebrosternarchus preto | reverse complement strand
CCCCCCCCCCCCCCCCCCCCCCCCCCCCCCCCCCCCCCCCCCCCCCCCCCCCCCCCCCCCCCCCCCGCGCCCCACCCGGGGGCACCGGGGGGGATATCGGGACTCATGACCATAAATTTGAATTTGCGGAGCTTCAGAAACAGGGATACTTTAGAGATTAGGAATTACATCACAAACATGGATACTTTAGAGATTAGGAATTACATTACATAATCTGTACTGAGTACTGAGATACTAAAATCCATAAATTACCTCAATCATATGTAAGAGGATTTTTAGCATACCATTTCCCCCCTTATTTCTATACAGATGCGAGACAGGACCACCTTTCAGGTGGAGAATACAATGCATGACAGTAGACCGTTTTAAGTTTCACGTTTTTTATTGTCAGTCAGTAATGATATGAATTAATATTATTTAATAGGTAAAATCTAACTGAATGAAAACAAAGTACAAAGACTGAATCACTACTCAGGAATTTTCACAAGTTCCGTGGTTTGCTTTGTTTGTCTCCATCTGGGATAAAAACGTCCACCGCTTTAATAAGCTACAAGAACGCATGGGAACTTTTCCAAGTGAGATAATATACAAGCTTTTATCTGTTCGCCTAATAAAAACACAACTGCGATAAAGCAAACTGACGCCTGCTGCACGCGGGACTAATGCGTCTCATAAAATTTTCATCCGTTACAAGGCGAAGCGTCTTTGGAAGTGCTTCACGGATCATATGCCTCAAAAGACATTAGACATTCAAGGGGGCGTGGTTCTGAAAGACGCGGCACAAAACTCAACTTATTAAGAGAGAGAGAGAGAGAGAGAGAGAGAGAGAGAGAGAGAGAGGAGGAGGAGGGGTTAGGATAATCTTGGACCGCCCAGACCGAGGGCAGGCAGGTACTCACTAGCAATTTGTGGAAGAGCGCGTGAAGAGGCGGGGCGCCAGTAGCGGTCTCCTATTAAAAACCGCTACAAAGACCTTTAAAGGAACGCACAGGTGTAGTACACTTCAAAGCGTCTAGACGTTAGTCTAGAATACAGCGACGCGACAACAGCTTCGTTTTAGTGCCGTCGTTTCACACCCAGAGGGAATTTCCTATCTTCTCGCGAAAGTCATGTATGGGCAGTATGCAAGTCGTTTGTAACCACAAAACACGGAGACTGCCGTTCAGAGCGTTTGATGTCCAGTGACATGTCATGGATGGTGTTCGTCCACATGAAGGAGCGCCAGTGTGAGAACACATGAGCTGAAAACAATGTCGGACCAGGTAAGACCACTGCGCGCCAGCACACCGTTCCTCTCACTGCATCCTTTTGACTTTCCACGTTTTGGTGTAGTTTATGCGCTTCGGTCGTCCGCCTAATCGTGGTGTACACACCCTCTTTCTCAGAATCTAGCTGCGAAAGGCTGCACACAGCTTAATGCATTAGAAAACAAATAGAAATTATTTTCCTCCAGTTATTTTGTTTTATTTTCGTGTTTTGATAGTAGGGATCACAATACGCATTTATGTTAATATCAGTAGTAATGATAATTACTGCCGTTATATCGATTTACTCGTTACTTATAATGTAGTAACTATTTCCGATGTTTTATTAATTTAGGTCGGTTACAGTGGCAGTATCCATGACTTTATCAGACTATCTCTATCCTGTTGTTTCAGTGTCTTCTTTACAATAGACTATGATTAATTAATTAGCCTATTGTAATTGGAGTAATTGGATGTCTGAGTAAGGATGGTTTGTGGTGATAGGTTGGCCTGACTCGGTATCCAGCCCACCTGCAGTGTTAAGGCCGGATTAATTGCTGTATTTATATTGATGTAAATTGCCTGTGTACCACACCAATTGAGCTTGGGTCGTGCTTTTGTTTACACAGAATGATAGATTTAGCCTCCTTGGGTTTGTGACAGTCTTTGCGTGTGTGTGTGTGGGGGGGGGGGTGCATATGTGTGCATGCGTGTGTTTGTGTCTCAGTGTTCCTGGGTGTGGGCGTGTGTGTATGCATGCATATGCCTTAAAAGGAACACACACTGTTTTGACCTAGTTGATGTGAGTTTATCAAATGCCAGGACGGTAATATCTCGGACGGTAATAGAGTCTTCATCTCTGCCTCACTCCACTGTAGACAATAGATTATTACCATATAGTTCAAAAATGTTTAATAAATAGTGAACTATTATAAAAATGATCATTTTCTTGTAAATCATAGATTACTGAGTTGTCATGTAGGTAACCAATCAAAAGGCTTGGTGGTCATGTCCAGTTAAGATTTACCTTTTTGAGGTTATCTCATTCCCATATCTCATTCCTATGTCGGAAAGGAAGTCGTTTTACTAGCATATTGTCAGTACTAATATCCTTGTAATGTCATAGAGTCTGTGTTTAGTCAAACATTTAAATCATCCTCTAATATACTATAACAATGTACTTGCAGTGGACGTTATATATTGGCTGGCAATGTAAATATGCAAATACTATTTGGCGTACTAAAAATTATTAGTCATTATTTAATGTGAATTTTTGTTAGGTTTAGATTATAGTGGTAAGCAATGCATATGTAATCTTGTTTTTTTAACTGAAATTCTTGACTTCCTGTTTCCTGTGTTACAGGTATATGGTTTGACTTTGTGTCCTGCACCTCCAGTTCGCAGAGGGAGCACACCTCTACCAATCAAGCACTTGCTAAGGCGGGAGGAAGCCATATCGGAGGACAATGATTGGGATGCAAGATTTAACAAGGCTACCACTCCATCAATCAGCAGCAGCGATACCCTAGAGGCAGCCCCGCCCCCTAAACCTCTGCAGCAAAAGTACCACGGGCCCCTCCGGATCGTCCTGCTAGGGCAGAATGGAGTGGGCAAATCCTCGCTGGCACTGTGCCTCGCTGGCCTGTCCGACACGTCGTTATCCATAGATTCCGAAACCCAAACGAGCGGTAAAGATTCTTGCTTCTTTCAGCAGGTACACTGAGCCACTAAGGCTTTTTGCTGGCTCTGTGAATAAGGGCGTCCTGTCCCTTATCAGACAGATACTCACTGAGAACAGATTACCCATGAGGGGCTCTCAAAGGTTGATTGGAAAAAGGTTCCCAGATGATATTCATGTCAGAGTCTTTCATCTGTCTTGCAGGATCAATAGATTAGGAGAGATCACTAACCCCTTATTTTGTTTCTGAGGGGAGCTCAGTCTTTGCTCAGAGTGTGAAGCCTCTTTAAAAAGGTTTTATATATTTGTGAGAGATGAATCTTTTTTTTTTTTTTTTAGATGAGGGATACCTTCGTAGAGTGACTGTAGATAACGAGGACAGTTCCATTCTGGTGTACGACAACTGGAAACAGGTGAGCACACACACACACACACACACGCACACACACACACACACACTCTTGTAGGCCTATATAGCTGTCACTCTCACCCATTGCTCTCTGGAATTTGTTGACTCTGCCTGCATTAACAGTGCTACTCATTAACACTGGGTGGTAAGATTTGTAGTCCATGGGACAGAATTGGGATTTGTAGTTCATGGGACTCTAGTCAGATGGACAGTCACAAGCAAAAGTGTGCTAGTGGATGTAAGACGGAGGGAGGGAAAGCACTGAACGAAGAAAAAGAACAAGAATACCTCAAGTATCCTTTCTGAAACACCAAGAGAGGGAATTATTATTATTATTATTATTATTATTATTATTATTATTACTGTTAAAAACAATAACAAACGAGGGTAGGGCCTTTTTTGTGAAGCTTTGATAGATTAGCATAGGATATTTTACATCTTATTCTGTATTAATAATAATAATAATGATGATGATGAGAGAATTAGTTAAATAATTAAATGAGCTTCAATGTTTTGAGGCATGAGCATGGAACATTTAAGGCGCAAAAAGCTTTTCAGTATTTCATGATGGGAACAAAATTTGGCTAGAGATCTTGAGATCTAGAGATCTTGCTCAGCTGCCTGTAGTTTGATTGGCTCATTGTTAAAGTGACGGGGTAGTGACCGGCCTGTTATTGGCTGGTTTTCCGTTTCCTTTAAAAGAAATTGTTTTCGTTCACGTTCAATTTGTTCCACTTATACTGGAGTGAGAGTGTGCGGCCCCAGAGGGTCCTCGCTGTGTTTTACCTCCGTGGGAAATCAGGAACAGTCCAACTTAAGCTTGCCACAATGTATTACCACCAAACGCACACGCCACTTGACCTGTCTGTTCCAATGTCTCCTGCAATTTCAGCTGAAGAACAATACCGATGAGACACGATAAAGGAAAATTCTAGCACTTCCTCTGAAATGAAAGTGGAATATTTTCATTTACAGGGTTTTACAATGAGGTGTTTTTTTGTGTGTGTACTCATAAAGTAAGATATTTGGGGAAAAAATCACCTCACTTTGGGTTCTTGAGAACTCAGACTGAGGCAACAAAATTGCTTTCAGAAACTATAACACACTGCTTTCGCTGCAAGACAGGATTATCTGGCAGCTACACTATTATTGTCTTATTGTAAGATAAAGAGATAGGCGGGCTCTCATAGCTCTCCTGGGACTATTTTACTGTGTCACACTTTTGGGTAGTGATTCTCCCAGTGACTGAGTGTTTCTCTCAGGCGCAAGAAATTCAAGGAGCTATCAGTAAAACCAGTGGAGGCAGAGCTGTTAGCTGCTAGAATCACATGGTAAAATATTTTGGTGAATATGCTAAATTCATAATTCATACAATAACCTGAGCTGGTGACGCCGGCTGAAGTCTGCCGTTCTATTTATTCTATTGTCAAAGCAAAGGTTTCATTTGAAGTTACAATAAATGAAAACAAATTCCGTAAAATGTACTTATGTAAAATGTGTAGAAAATGCTTATTGAGGAAAAAACGTAATTCTCCTTTAAGTAAAATACAAAACACCAAAATATTTGTAACGTCCCTGGTTTAAAAACTTAATCAGATATTAATAACAAAAACATAAGCATCAATTGTCTGTCTTATGACCAGCTTATGTCAGAAAGATCTTTTTTTTTTTTGCTGTCTGTGACGCATCATGTGAGTCGTCCACCAGTAACTCCACGGAGTGGGAAGTCCATGAGCAACACATCTATACTCACACCTACTATTACCGTCGCACAGCTTCAGTGTTTGTGTCCTCGGGCAGCATCTTGTCTGATCTTGAGAAGGATTCACGAGGTGGCAGCTCCGTCCTGTTCACTCACAACTTAACCGCAGCTTCAGGTTCGGCCTGAAAACTACCGACCTGGAGATCATCTGCACAGCTCAAATTCGGGGCCAATGCCAAGGAATCATGCTCTTTTCAACTCTCTCTCATTCTGTGCATGTGTGAGTGTGTCTGTGTTGATAGACACTGACTCCAGATTTTTGGCCACTGTGCCCAAGCGACAAAAGGCAGAGAGAGAGAGCGCAATAATAGTAGTAGTATTAGTAGTAGTAGTAGTAGTAGTAGTAGAGGTAGTAGTAATAATAATCTTTATACAACTTTAAAGAAAATGTATAAACTTGTATTACCCTGACTGAGCATCCTGATGAAGCAAAAGACCCTTCACCACCATTTCTCTCTCTCATCCCATCATATCTGTTCATCTTTCTCTCTTCCATTCATGTATATTCATCACTCTCTCCACACTCTTCCTCAGCCAACTAATAGTTAGGGAAAAAAAAACCCTGCATTTAAAGATTTTGGTCGAGCCCTTACGCTGCAAATATTCCCTCAAACCTAAAGACGTGTCTCTGCTACAATTGAACCTCCTACCCCATTGTGTTGTTTCAGATCCAGGGTGCTGACCTCTGACCTCGCGTGCATGGCCGCATGCAGTGGCTGTCGCGTAATACTCATGTTTTGTTGTTCTTCTCCTCTCTATTGTGATCCAGAGGTTACAGTTAGATTGTGTTACCGATGGCAAATTAGTTTCTGTCTAGACAGCCATTGATGGCCAGCGCACGTTGGAATGAGGCCCGATCAGGCGGTGGGTGATGCCGTTAAGAGTGTTCACAGTGGCCCTGGCCGCTCTAGAGGAGAGCGGAACTGCCCCTGTGCGCTGGAGATGCGTGCGCACACACACACACACACACACACATACACACACACACACACACACACACACACACACACACACACACACATTCGGTGTGCTGCAGATCTGACCTCTCTTATAAATGTATACTACACCTTACATTATGCACACTCAGCTTAATACGTGCAGTTACAGTTTTGCTGAAGTAAACACACTTGGGCACTCACACACACACACACACACACACACACACACACACACACACACACAAACTGCTTGAAGTCTCAACAGTTTCAGTTTTGCTCTGATCCTTGCATTTCTTTTGATAGCAGCAGGAAAGAATGTTTTTTTCCAAAAATACGTGCCCCAGCCTGTCCATGCTCCAGTAAGTCCCGCCCTAAGACCCCCCCCCCCCCAGAGTGGATGGACGCAGGGTGTCCAAGACAGAGAGAGAGGGAGAGAGAGAGGGAGAGAAAGAGAAAAAGAGAGAGAGGGAGAGAGAGAGAGAAAAGTATCTCCTCTTTCCTTTACAGCTATCGCTTCCTCTCCCTTAGCCAGCCACACATCAAACCATGTGTGTGTGGGAAGAGCGGTTTTCCCCAAGACATTGCCACATTCCCGGGGTGACGGCTTCCAGGGCTCTGACCCCCTTTAAAACTAAAGGTGGTTGTGGTGGTGGTGGTGATGAAGGGAGGGTGGGGGTGCATCTTCTGTGGTGCGAGTGAACGCATGCTCCATTTAGCGAGGCCCAATTTACATAAATACTAATTCAGTGCTATTGGCTTCCACTTAGCTGTAGTAACATGCAAATATGATTCTGCTAATTTCTTTAACCATTGCAAGCTGTGCACTGCTACAGACTCTGGTGGACTAAGCCCACCCCCCATCCCAGGAAACCAAGTACAGAGAGACCTGTGAGAACGGCAATATATTGCAATAATCTATTACAAGTAATAGATTACACAGAAGTGAATGAATTGCTTTCAGTTGGAAGGCCAGTGTGGATGCATTAGTATTTGTACTGCTGTGTTGAATTAGTGCGAGTATGAATGAGCGTCCATTACGCTAGAATAAGATGATTTTGTTGTTATTCATTGATGACACACTGTGTGTTTTGTTTTTATTATGAAAACTCGTTTTCTCGTTTTCGCAGCCTGATCACAGAAGATGCCATCATATGATGTTAAACATTTAGACACTAATGCTTATATTGCTGAAAATCTAAATTTTGTCTTCAGGAGAAATGTGTATATAGGGGGACCTGACTGCTATGTGTGTGTGTGTGTGTGTGTGTGTGTGTGTGTGTGTATAAATCTGATGAAGATTCCAGGTGAAACGGGATGTTTCAGATAGAGGTTCAGATAGAGGGATGCAGGCAAAATTCTTACACACACACACACACACACACACACTCTCTCTCTCTCTCTCGCAGATATCTCTGTATATTCCTGTATACATCTGCAAACTTCTTCTTGTGTTTTGCACTAGGGAACTGGTGTGGATGTATTTGAGGCAACATTATTAATAGAGATATGAGGTAGGGTCAGAGCTTGCTGTCTGACTCTGCACAGATTTAATCACCAGATTTAATCACCACTAAAGATGAATGCAAAATTGGTTATTATACATATTGGCACCAACACACTTACAATCACCAAGGGAAGAACATAAAGTTTATACATTCAGAGAAATAGCACTAATAAGGAGTGGAACAAGCTCACCAGTTTGACTTAGTTTTTATTGCGGCTGTTGTTCATTAGGTTTGCTATGTTGAAATGCTGATGATGGATGGAGGTATCAAGTTCCCCAGGAGTATTCTCTATGAGTATTCTCTATGAGTATTTCTATGAGTATTCCACAGGAGTATTCTCTATGAGTATTCTCTATGAGTATTCTCTATGAGTATTCTCTATGAGTATTCCACAGGGGTATTCCCCAGGGGTATTCTCTATGAGTATTCCACAGGGGTATTCTCTATGAGTGTTCTCCAGGGGTATTCTCTATGAGTATTCTCCAGGGGTATTCTCCAGGGGTTACATAGTTAGATGACTTGTCATGTTTGGTGCATCATGACATGTTTGTTTTAATGAGGTAAGGTAAGGGTTTTGCTCTGCAGAGATGTGTGTGTGTGTGTGTGTGTGTGTGTGTGTGTGTGTGTAATAATGGAATGTAAGGTGTAGTATACAATTACAAGAGAGGTCAGATCTGCAGCATACCGAGTGTGAGTGTGTGTGTGTGTGTGTGGTCGACTTGGACAGATGGTCTCTTTTATGACTATTCTAAGGGGTTGGGCTCTTCATCACAGAGAGATAAACTCAGCACAAGGTTAATCTCCAGCATCCAATTACCACGTTTTACATCTCCTGCTTCAGGCAAAGCACATCAACAAATCTTCAAATGTAAAATCTCTCTCTCTCTCTCTCTCTCTCTCTCTCTCATTCTTTCTTCCCACCCCCCCTCCCCCTCCATATCTCTCTCTGGCCCATGGGCCTGGATTCTGGCGTGGTTATAGTGTAATCTCTAACTACCCAGCCAGATGGTACATGTTCCAAGAAACTGCACGTTTGTGCATTTGAGCTCAGAGAAGAGTCCGGTCAGTAATTATACTGATTATATTGTAACTTTCATGTGTAAAAGTAAAACGAAATCACGTAAAACATTCAGATGAATTAAAGAGAATTGGGTAAAACTGGGATTCTACATTTACATCTTTTTGCTTGTTTGTTTGTATAACAGACAAAGTTATCGACAAAGTTTTTTGCCATCTGCTGTTTGACTTTGAAAATGGAGCTCCATAGGGTGTATAAGGAACGGTAGGAAGGGTTTCTACCTGAACTACCATCTGAGCCACGTGAATCGCCTGCCTTTCAGACCTCTGAAGAGGACTGGTGAATTTATTAGACTGCACTAAAATGAATGGCTAACACGGTGTGTATTAGGCACAACAACCTCGTGCTTTTGAATATCCCACAGCATAAATCAGGAAGATAAACGCGTAACGAATGCCGCAGATAATTAATTGTAGCTTTTAGTCATGTAGTCTAATGTAGGAATCCCTGTGCACATAAAGAGAAATTGTAATTGGTTTGGCTTGCCTATTTGCTGGCAGCAGGAAGAATATGACTTTCAGATCTTGGGTGCTAGAAATCTTGTTGCAGGACCTCTGTTGTATTTGCTGGATAAAGCAGTGGGTTTGTATTTATTATTAGATGTGAATTTAAGTTACTAAGATTCTAGTGCTGGCGTCTGTATATCAGACAGGAAGTGTTCTTAACCACTGTTTTAACCCAGAGTTTTTTCAGTGCCCTTGCAGTGTTGCTGTTTCTTTAAATCTATAATGTTTACATGGTTGTCATGGTAATTCTAATGCGACCCATGCGGAGGCCATCTTGTTTTACTTACGTTCAGTATATTAAAAGATAGAATTGTTTGCTTGCTGTAGGTTTATGTCTGTATTTGGTGAAATTATTATGTAGTCCATAGATATTATAGCTGTTTGTGTCACCACAGTAACAGCATACCGTTACCTCTGTTGTGTTCTATACAACAATGAAAACTGGCTACATGGATTAAGTTACCCTTTTATCCTAAGTAAAGATTTACTGGTTATTTTTCAAAGAATGTACAAGTTTGTGCAATCACACCAATGTACTTCATGCATACCTTTCCTGTTATTTGTTTCAGTTTCAGTCTGAAACCATTGTTCAGTGTCCATGCATACATCGCTGGTTGGAAAAAGTTGATCTATCTTTCTAACTCAAGAATGGGAAATTTTAGTGAGTAAGAAATAAAAATAAATATTATCCCCCAAAAGTATTGGGGGGATTCTCAAAGAAGAGCCGTTGGTGAGCTCCAGATCAGTATGTTAAACCCTGATTTAAAATCACTGAGACTCAAGGAAATGAGTGAAAGTGAAAAAAAGCTTAAGGTAGTGGAAATTATGTTTAGAGGCTCCTGTGGATGTTCTCCAGGTTTAATAGTCCTCTGGAGGTCCTCCAGGCTTAAAGGATCCTCAGGATGTCCTCCAGGTTTAAATGCTCCTCGGGAGGTTTTCCATGTTTAAAGGCTCTTCCGGAGGTTCTTCTGAAGAAATGAGGCAGAGGCAGCTTTTGAGGATCCTACTGCATTTCAGGCAGCTGCTGTTGTAGTAAGATCATGCATAAAAATGAGAGCGCATGTACAGGGACCATTACATCATTGACTTCAGAAAACTACAAGGTGCGTTTGAGATTGATCTGCATATCTCATCACACCAGACATTCCCAAACGAGGAGAATTTATGGCATGATGTTGCTCTTCGTCAGTCCCTCTGAGCTCAGAGCTATTGATAATCAACAAATCCTTTCTATGCAAAGTTTATGATGCCCAGCACATACTGAAGAGGCTATTTATATGCACAGTTTGTGATTTATATACACATTTTATATGCCTCCCAAAACAGTGACTTAGCTCTCTGCCAAGAACACTTGCTTAGATTTGATTAGACCCCAGATCTGAGATTTTACTTCTTCTGTGAAGAGACATCGTTCAAAAACATAAAGTTCTGAAACGGCACAACAGGCTTCTCCATCCTCTCTTTGCTGAGAAGGTAGTCTTTGGGTGGATGATGGTATGTCTTAGTAATGTGCAAAGGCCCTCAGTATTTGACACTTCTAGATTTTCCAGGTTGGAAAATGGATAACTGATTTTCAAGAGCCCTTGTGCTAGTAGCATCCAGATCAAGAAGATTTTCAATCTCCACCAGCGAATGAAAAGTCCTACCTCAGCCCCATAAATTGTATGTCAGCCACTATAGAAAACTGCATTGTCACTTTCATTGCATAAGTGACAATGACACACCAGCTCTCACCTTCATGAGACATCTGGGTCAACATATGGGATTCCCAGCTGCCTTGCCAGTCCAGACAGCTGTCTAATAACCAAGAAATGGCCCTCAACTGCCTCACCTGACTTGCCTGTATGCTCAATGACCAGAGTTTAGGGAACATTTCATAGACTTCATGAGAGTATTGTGAATGGATATCCAGAACTGGCCCCATCTAAACAACAGGAAGAGGAATGCTGACATCTGACAATATATCAGAATATGTCACACTCAAAAATCATATCATGTAAGGGTAATATTTGATTTAATGTCTCCATGGAATGATGTCCATCTAACTGGGCCAACCATTCTACTTACAAAACACCCAAGAGATGTTGGTCCTTCTGAACTTCACTAGGTAGCTTTCTTCACAGAGCAAGTTATGTGAGAGTTCCTTCCTGAAGACTTGGCTAAAGGCCTCACTCAGTGAATCCACACCCATCGAGAGGATCTTAGGTTTAAGCTGGGACATTGCCAAGGATGTGCTCATGTTTCAAACCAGAGAAACCCTACACTAGACACAGGATTGTCCACTGTCATTAACTTATTAAGGGACACTGTCTCACCTGACCAAGATCTACAGCAAGGACACTGGAATGTCATCAGCTGAGATCTTGGATTGATGTTCTCTGCTTTACCTTCTCCGGCATATCCTGGACTTCCATTGAAAGACTTTCATTGGTGTTAAGGTCAGGACTCTGTGGTGGCCAATTTATGTGTGAAAATGATCCGTCATGCTCCCAGAACCACTCTCTCACAACGTGAGTATGCTGAATGTTGGCAGGAGCTTCCTGGAACATGTTCCTGCCATCAGAGAAGAAAGAATCCACTGATGGGATAATCTGGTTATTCAGTACAGTCAGGTATTCAGCTGACTACATTTTATTGTCAAAAACATATTAATTACACACACACACACACACACACACACAAATTTATACATAGGGGCCACAAGGAAAGCAGCCAAAGATAGAGAAGTACTGAAAATGGGAAGAATTCTATAAGTCTCTGCGAGTCATCAGATACCCTGCTGATATAATAAACTGGCTGAAGGAGGAGATGGAAACCACTGACATCA
>JAOYMR010000015.1:10238552-10258552 GCA_025802075.1 Tenebrosternarchus preto | reverse complement strand
GAGGCCCATTCCAGTGCCGTCATGTTTGAGTGTCCATACCTGGAGCTGTCCGTCTCGCTGGACCACCACACCAACGAGCTCCTGGAGGAGGCGGTGAGGGCGGCCCGGGGTCACGGCATGGGGCCTGGCGGGATGTCCGCCTCGCCGGGGACGGCCCGCCGCGAGAGCCTCGGCAGCCGGGCACGCCGCTTCCTGTCCGGGCTGGTGCCGCGGGGGCACCACGGGCGCGAGCGCGAGAGGGACCTGAGCAGACCCCGCCCCCCCAGGATGACGCGGCAGAAGTCCCGCTCCTGTCACGACCTCACCGCTCTGATGTAGCAAAGGGGGTGGGGCAGGTGCTGGGGGGGGGGGCGTGAGATGAGTGGATCGCACGTGTGACGCGTCGCCATGGACGCACTCAGCAGAGAGATGGTCGCAAACCGTTAAAGGACACGAGACGGCAAGACTCGAGCAAAAAGAAGGAAAAGAAACAGCATGCGCGCGCACACACACACGTAAATTGAAGTACTGTATATTTCAGGACATTAGTAGGTCACGTCCAGCTGCACCCTGTTGAAGCTCAAAGGCTCATGGGAAATCGTGGTGTTCGAGTTCCTGCATGAAACTGTTTTTCTCAGCACACAAAGGCTCAGTAGTGCTTGGCTTTCAGAAACCCTACGTTTGTCCAGAAGGAAGAGGGAGCCTCTTTTCACTACGTATCTTTAATGGCAATACATGCATTTAATGGTGATGTGTACACCACTGATGAAATGTAGAATGACATTTACATAAAGGACATTCTTAGCCCTTTAATGATTTGTAGTGTGATTGACCTGGAAAGCTTGTGTAAAAATAAATAACTTCTGTTGTGATATCTGCTTAAATCATGAACTGATTCTTTCGTTCACAAAAACTTTACATTTGTTTTTAAGGCACATTTAAATAGGTCAAATCACAGGAGAACAGTATGATTTGCCACACATGGTTGTCCGTATTTTTATTTATTTATTTATTTGTATATTCTTTCTCTCTCTCTCTCTCTCGTCATCAATCTTTTTGGAGGCCCATTGTGATTTTCAAACATGTTTCGCCATTTCCCCCACAGGTTCCTAATACACGTCATGTCTGTTAATCACTGGCTACATAAGAGGAAGTGCTGAGAAAGTCCTTACCCACATATTCTGTAGTCATTCCATAATATACCGTGTCATTGTTTTTATTTTCGATGTCATATTGACGATATTTTACAGAAGGCAGCAGTCAGATTCAATCATCCGGAGCGTTGCAGACGTCGAATCAGGCGTGAGCTCGAGAAAGCCGGTAGAGCTGATCGGAGCTGTCCTAGAATTTAAATTCTTTTTGGGTCGCCGTGGTTCTGACTCGCTGAGGGACCGATCGGATCTGTGGAGAGAGGCCATCCAGCCTTACGCAACAGGAAAGCCTTCTGGAAACGTCACTGAACTCACGGCGGCAGAGCGCGTTGATCACTGCTGACGTGTTGTTACTCACGCGGTCTTTGCGGGAATAAAAGCGGTTTGTTCTGTAACTTCGGAACGTGGCTCTCTCTCCGGTTTCTGCGCTTTCGTTTTGGCTCCGTCCTGGCTGGAATGACTGGATAAACGTCACATCTTGCACCCGACAGGCCGTTATCCAGCACGCGGCCCACGTTGCCGCGGCTGCGCTGGCGGTGTGGTGTGGGGGACCCAGCCTGGAAGCCTCAACCCCAAGGGCAGATGGCTGGGAACGGGACATGAGGTGAAGGAAGAGAAATGACAAATGATAGTTGCCTGGCGACAGTTGTCAGGGAGACGGAGCGTGACTCTGCTTGGCTTGACTCAGAATTTCTTACTATGTTTATTTGTTCAGCCGGGACCCAAACTGTTGGAGTGGAATCGCAGTCTGCAAACAGTCAGTGTACAACAAATGTGTGCACGCACACACACAAAGAAAACAAAGAAAATCCACCAAACAATCTGACACCAAGAAATGATACTAGACTGTATTGACATAAGCGAATCATCTGAAACAGAAACACCTTCTCGTGTGCAGTTAACCCAAATGACAAAAAATTCCTTTAATAGACGAAGAATGAAGTCTGACGTCTGATTTCTGTTATTGGATAGTGAATTCAGTCTTCACGTGAGTCTATGCCATGTCCTCTCCTTAATAATGCATTAAAGATAGCAGTAACTGATAGTACTGCTGAGTGTTAGACTGTGGTCTGAAATAGGAATGTGAAGGTTCAGGTTTCACATAGAATGATATAGAGCTGGACAATGTCTCAAATAGGATCATGTGACTTCTCTTCATGATACAGTGCAGCATTCTATCCCAAAGGTTATCACTCTATACCAAAGGTCACCATCCTATACCCAAAGGTCATCACTTTATCCCAAAGGTCACCGAGCCTTCAATGGCAGCTTGACCACAAGCCAAATTCAGAAACATCACATCTCTGTCCAAAGCCAGGAGCTCTAAATGTACCATAACCAAATATATGAGAAATTGGGGCATTAAATAAATAATACCCCAAAAAACCCATAGACATGTTCACTGCCATTATAAAAGCCATCACCATATATTAAATGGTAACCCATACTAGCACTGTATTTAATACTTCTCTTAACATGTATTATTATTTATATGGAATGTCCATATTCTAATATTTTTTTTTGACTCATGGTTTATAACTATTGAGCTGTACAAAATTTCAGATACTGAAAACTGTGGTTGAGTGAAAACTCCAAAATGTTTAAATCAATCACATTAGTTCTTCTGTTATTACTGCTTTATGTTATATAAAACTGGAAGTCCATCTAAGAAGCGGAGGAGGAATATTCCTGAGATATTCTGACTGGATGCTCTAGTCATCATTCATGCTTTTATTAACGTCACAAAGAATAGCAGCAGAGGAATGTAATTTACTTCACAGTGCCATCTTGTGGAAGCAAAATGTCACTACACATATATCTAAAGTGAAAGGAGTAGAACTGAAAATATATCGCTGAAATGTAAAATGCAAAAATAATAGTAGGCATTCGTATGAGTTATCGCAATATGTGATTCGTACAGTTATTCTGTTACATGGTCAAAGAAAAAAAAATCAGAAACAAACTCTGAAGCAATGTAGCTTCAACAAACACAAACTATGGGGCATTTCAGCTCTTGTCTTGGTGAGTTTTTTGGTGGGTTTTCAGATGGTCCTTCCTGGTGAACCGTCTCCCACACTCCGGGCACTGGTGTAGCTTTTCCGAGGCATGGAGTAACTGGTGTCGGTGGAGGTTGGCTTTCCAAGCAAATGCTTTACCGCACCGGGAGCACACGTGATCCTTCACGTTGGCATGCGAGCGGCGGTGTACAACCAGCTCGTGTACCGCGGGGAAGCTCTCCCCGCAGCGGCCGCAGACGTGCATGTTCTCGCCGGCGTGCGCAGCAAGCCGATGCTTCAGCACGTACGCAGCCGAGCTGAAACCACGTCCACACTCGGCGCAGTGATACGACGGCGGGGCCGTGTGCGCCCGCGTGTGCCGCTGCAGGTTGCTGGCCGAGCTCAGGTTCTTCCCGCACTGGCCACAAGTGTAGGTCCTGGTGCCGGCGTGGATCTCCTGGTGCTTCCGGAACGTGTCCTCACGGACAAACGTGCGCCCACACACGTCGCACCGCACCGGGGTCCTTGCCAGGTGGGTCTTCTGGTGGGAGCGCAGGCCGCCGGACGAGGAGAAGCTCTTGCCGCAGTCGGGACAGCGATGGCGTCTCTCGCCCACGTGCGCCACCTTGTGGTTCCGCAGAGTGGAGCTGCTGGCAAAGCTCTTACCACACTCCTGGCATGAGAAGGGCCTCTCTTGAGAGTGCGCCCTCTGGTGGACCTTCAGGGAAGTGGAGTAGCAGAAGGTCTTGGAACACAGCAAGCACTTGTAGGCCCTCTTGCCAGTGTGCACGGGCAGGTGTTTGGACAGGTCGCCAGAGGCCATGAACCGCTTGCCACAGTGGCTGCAGGCGAAGGGCTTCTCCCCCGTGTGGATGCGCTCGTGGTACGTGAGAGCGCTGCGGTGCTTGAAGGTCCTGCAACAGGTGCCGCATGCGTATGGCGTCTCACGTGAGTGCGTTCGCGCATGAGACGCCAGGTGTGAGGCGCGACGGAAGCCGCTGCCGCAGGTCACGCAGCGGAAGGGCCGGTCGTCCTTGTGAACCAGCTGGTGCATGGTGAGGCCCTGCCTCCTCACGAAGCTCCGCCCACACACCCCGCAACCATAGGGGCGGAGCCCCGCATGCTGCAGCAGGTGCACATCCAGCTGGGCCTTGCGGGCGAAGCTCCGCCCACACTGTGGGCAGGGGAAGGGCGTCTCGCCCGTGTGCATGCGCCTGTGGGCCCGCAGGCCAGCGGCGTTGGTGAAGCTCTGCCCACACTGCGGGCACTGATGCGGACGGTCGCCCGAGTGCCAGCGCAGATGCGTGGTGAGCGTGCTCTTGCGGGCGAAGCTCTGTCCACACTGTGGGCAGGGGTAGGGCTTTTCGCCCGTGTGGGTCCTCTCGTGGGACAGGAGGCCACTCTTCCGGATAAACTTCTTCTGGCAGTGCGTGCAGTGGAACAGCCGCTCACCGGTGTGCAGGCGCGTGTGTAGCGAGAGCTCGTGCTTGCTGGCGTAGCGCCTCCCGCAGGTGGAGCAGCTGTGCGACCGCCGCAGGGAGTGCGAGCGCTCGTGAGCCTCCAGAGCCGAGCGGCTTTCAAAACTCCGGCCGCAGTCGGAGCACAGGTTGGGCCTCAACGTCGGGCCAGACGACCGGACGCCACGTCGAGCAGAATCCAGACATGCTGGTGGCACGTCTGCACTCACGAGACCAACAGGGCCACTTACAGAATCAAAAACAAGGGAATAAATTCTTTGGTTGTCAAATAAACTGAAAAAGGTGTTTAGGCTCAAGAGACCTCCCAGGATCAGTGCTAACATACTCTGCAATACAAGAACATAATATAAACCATGACATAAATATATACCTGTTTCCTCTGGACTGCTCATTCTAAAAAAACACAGAAGCACAGCTGTTAATGGAACTCATGGATGATGGTACAAGCTGCTTCCACGTAAAGCTGAAATTCTGCGGACCGCTCAACTAACATCAGTGATCTCCCCCGTCTCCTCCAGAACATCCTCCATTTTCGGCCCATACGCCATGGCTCCTTCCCGTCCTGCCGCTTTGCGTGTCGGGCATGATTGGGCGGCCGTAGGGGTCTGCAGAGAGCGAGGCGCCTCCGTGAGGAAGGGTGCGACCGCTGGCACGGACAAGGTGTCTAGACAGAATCTGCTCCAGCAAAAGCCTTAGTCTTTTTGGAGCTCAGAGGCAAAAAACCTCCAGGGTTTGTTTGGTTCAGGATCTTCAAAAGGTAGGTACACATCATTTTTAACTATCAGTTTATTATCCAAAGAATAAACGCAAACTGAAAACACTACATTCTCCAGGTCAAGCGTTTCTTATGCTGTACATTTCCTCTGCCAAACAATATTTATTTCACTTAAAAAGGAAAAAAAGGAGAAAGAAATATCACCAATATGCAAGACCACCTATATTTTGACAATTCAGGCTTCAAATCATGGCCATTTGTAGTTAGTGTAGTGAAACTCACCGGTTTACTTTCTGGACTCTTCACAGTGAGACGGCAGGAGCAGTCACCATGACAACTCTGAGACTTTAGCCTGGGTACGAGCACTGTACATACCACCACCGCAGAACAAACTGGGCACCTCAGAGACCCTGTGTGCTCCCAGTAAGGATGAACACAGCCTTTGCACAATCTGTGGAGGCATTTCAGCACTACAGGGCTGTTCAAACTACCAGCACAAAGAGGACAGGTGTCATCCTGAAGTGGAGGTGGCCTTAGAATGTCAGCCATTTTCAAAAAAACATTGAGTAGCTGAGAAACTGGTAGCAGAGGAAGGATTTTCACTTGATTCAAGATTTTCTGTTTTATATGTTGTGGCAAAGTAGTTCACCTGCAAACCAATCTAGTTTGCTTTACTTCCTTTTCCCCCAAACTGTTACATGCTTGTTTTATTTCTGTGTGGTGTTTGGTTTCCAATGCTCATGTAAAACTCTAGCACCACCTTCTGGCAAGGATGGTAACTGCTGCTGTCTGCAATTTCACAAAGGCAGTGCAGGAGTACTGCTATTTCACACTGTCACCTCAGCCTATAAAGAAGAAAAAGAGCTTAAAATTTTAATTATCAAGACCAAAGTAGCATGATTTATTTCACAACCTCTCCACAACCGATAATCTGGGGAAAATAAGAATAAGAGTTAAATTCTAAAATTAATAAAAAAATTCTAAAATCAACCTAAATTAATTTTCATGCCTTTTTCATGATTTTTGATTTTGTTTTTGTTTTTTTATATTTGGATTATATCTAGAATGACTATAGTCAGTTTGCCTAGATGTGAACCCAACTATAATCTTTGGTATAAATGTCCTCCTAGTATTTCTGAAAAGATGCATTTTGCAAGAAGGTCGTTCAAATGCTATCGACCTTTGGCACGGCAAGGATTTTGCGCAGATAGGAAGTAACTGCAGACATCCTGCAGAAGTTCCACGGTAAGAATCAAATTCTGACTCTCATATCAAAGCCACAGCAGCTCATCTTCATGAAAGATCTCACTTTTCCATCTCCTCCCCTGTGCTCTGATTTAGCAGACACGCTTCGTTTACCTCAGAGGCTCCCGTGTGTTTCCAGTGAGGGTGAACACAGCCTGTGGAAGCACTTTAGCACTACAGGGATGCTCTCAGACCACAGCTGTACGGTGTGTCCCACACTCCCCACCTTGTCTCACACAACACACCATAACACAGCGCACTAATCAGTTTTCATTTAGCTCATTTAATCTGTTGGGCTTTTTGCTTTTGAGGAATGTGTGTGTGTGTGTGTGTGTGTGTTACATAAAAAGAGGGAAATTGTAAATACCATAAATTGCAGCAAATTATACTGTTTAGTCCAATTAATTAGTGTGTAATATTTTACTTATACTTAAGTATTCTAACACTAATTACATATTGCTTTTTAATTCAAAATAATTAAGATAATGTTATTGTTTTTCCTGACTTATGCTTATATTAGTTTAAAATCAACAAGCTAAAACTTTTTTAATTAACCAATGGAATGCTTTTAGGCAGGTCAGATACATTATCATGTAAAAAAGACATCCCATTATAATAACTGACATAAAAAGTAATTTTTGTTTATTTTTCCAGTCCTTGCAGACGTGGCCAGGTTTCACTTGTGGGTAGTTTGACACGCAGTCACGGCGTAGCTGAAACGAGAACGCGCTTTGTTCTACACGCGTGCCTTGACGTCACAGGTTTTCTGTCTGACATTTAAAGTGTTTATCGGATTACATCATCCCTCACTGGCGAAATAAAAAGTCCTGTGCAAAGTTTAGACTAAGAACGGTTAACTATTCCTCTGTTAGAGTCAACAAAAACTGAAAATTAAAAAACTGAACAAGCGGTTGCAATGGTTGTACCTACAGCTATTATGGTAAAGAGTTGTTAGCTTTTTTGCTAAAAAAAAAAAAAAAAAAAGAAAGAAAAGAAAAACATTTTTCAACGTTTTTCCAACATTGAGAGCATATATGGGACAAACATGGTTTTTAAACCAGTACAATGTTTCATAAAATGCTTCGTAAATTCGAAAGGGTGTAAAGTCACATTTAAAGTAATTTTTATGTCGTGTAATAACACTGCATATATTGATCAAACATCATATGATAAATATGAAAAATAAATTCAAAATTTCACTGCTGCAATTTAGAAACACCACTTTACTCTGTGAAAGTCTACTTAGACGGAACAGTTTCAGTTTAAACGAATCCTATGATTAAACTAAGCCTTTGCTAGCATAAACAGTGCTTTTGTTTTAGTGGTCTATGTTTTTGCTAGGTTAAATGGTTACATGTGGTTAGCCTTAAAATGTATTTATCGTTACTATGCCTTCAAGTCGGGTCATACTGAATTTTGATTCTTTAATGAAATGCCTCTACTAGTTTTGATCTATTTAATACCTTCCGTTTTGTTCATTACCATTCTCTACAGCAACCCGTTGTTAAGGTCGTATTAATACTTCTCATTAACATTGTGTCCTTCCCAAAACAAGACGCCATTATCGAAGCAAATGGTTTATTTTAATTAGGTTTTTATTTGCAAAAAGAAAAAAACAACCACTTAAGCAGTGATGACTTGCACATTAGAATAGCAAAACCTGTCATAAAATGCAACATATTGTGTGTGTGAAGAACATGACTTCTAAAACGTTACCGTCTTTTTTTTCATATCAGTATTTACAATGAAGCACAAAAGCGTGATGAAAACGAACGTGCATTAAAATAGAAATGTAAAATGTATTAAACGAATGATTGGACGTTTTGTAGAAGCAAATTATGAAAACCTTATACGAAACATTTCCATATTAAAATCTTAACTGCTCTATGTAGAGTTGGATAGCTGTTTATATGTTACATACTATGATGGTTGAAATTCAATTTCATACAGTCAAAAGTGACTGTAGTTGCAGAAACACAGATAAAGACTTCCATAATAAGAAAAACAAAATCACACAGATAAACAGATGAGTAAACCAAATATTGAGATGGATATTGGTTTATTATGAATAACTGAAAGTAAATATACACTTTGACATCTATGAAAAGGAGGGAGAAACATGTTAAAGGTCCTGCATCAGGTACAAAATAAAACCTCGAGATGACAAATAGTTCTTTGTGGCTTTGCCCACATGGAAAGACTCCAAAGAGGTCATCTTCAACAGGGAGCGTGTTGGACACACGTCCAGTTCTGGGCTGGGTGCACCACAGAGGCCACAGGAACACATACGAACGGCTTGGTCTCTTAAATTAAAGTCAGCGCTGAAGAATGTGGCGTTCAGTCGTCTAGGAAGTCGTCGTCCAGGTTGACGTCCGTGGTGTCGATGTCGTCGAGTTCCAAGTCGTCCAAGTCATCCTCCAGTTCGTCCAGAGTCTAGAGGCAAAGCAGAGGCAGTGTAACGGATCTGATCTGCCCGTCTCCTGACTGCCAGGACTATACCGCTAGAACATCACTAGAAACTTCAGAGCTAAGAAAGGATTCAGAAGGAACAATCACTGAAGAGGGGTTCCTACACTGAGGATGGATCTTACTCCGAGTGTACATATCTGTGGGTGGTACAGATCTACTGCTCCAGTACCTTCTCGTTGAGGCTTGGTGGTGGGCTGCTGGGTTTCTCCGGTTCCTCGACGTGTGCAGGGTGTGAGGCGGCCGCACTGGCCGTGGGAGCTGAAGGGGCAGGCAGGAGCGAGGCAGGAGGCTCCACGGCTGCCTCAACCGCTGCCTCACCAGGGCTAGCAGTCTGCTACACACACACACACACGCGCGCACGCACGCGCACGCACACATGCATTAGCACCTCTTGGTCCAAGGCAAGATTCCAATCACTACCAATGCCTACATGACCAATATTAAACTTTTTTTAAATATGCGACAGTAACTGTTGTACCTGTGTCATGGTGGAGAAAATGCCCTTGGGCTCATAACCACTGGCCTCCTCCAGCACCATCCGCTCCTCATTGGGCTGGAACGGACAGAGAGACATCAGAGAACACTGGTCTCGCTCTACACAGGCCCTCCTGAGCCACCGTACAACAACACACTGAAACATCTGAGGGGCGGGGCCCGAGGCTGCGAGGATGAGGAGAGAGGAAGGGCGGAGTGCCAATGGGCTCACCGTGACTAGGGGGTAGTCGGTGGCCGGCCTGCTCTTGGTCAGGCTCGTCTCGCGGAGGTACTGCTCGGCTACGAAGGATTCCTTCAGCCCCGGGAACAGGTTCTCGTACTCGGTGGGGTCGGCCAGGGAATCGGCTGCCTTCTGGTTCACTTTAGACAAGCTCTCTCTCCATAGCTTTACCACTCTGTCAGACAGACAGGACACACAGACACACACCTCTTTAGGTCTCCTCCACTGACCTGCATGTACATTTTATGCAACATCTGTGGAACATTGTGTACACCCACACGTGTGCAGCAAGCACACACACACAAACACACACACACACACACCTGGAGACCTGGCTGGGGAGGTACGTCCGTGCGAGGAAGGCGGCCTCGGGCAGGCGGTTGGTCCGGATCAGGAGCTCCAGACACTGGTCAAGTCTGGGGGGGACGAAACGGCCACACAAACATCCCTCCATCAAAATGGAAGCTGAACCGCATGGACCAATTATGGCCAATTTTATCAATTATCAGATTTCAGTTCTTAACTGGTGGAAGAATGGAGGAAAAAAAAAAAACAAACAAACAAGGAAAACCATGACAACCCCTGATCCACTCACTTGCCCTGCAGGAAGTAGGTCATGAAGGCTACGTTGTTCTTGCTGTCGCGCTCGGCACCCTCTGCCAGCTTGCTCACCATGGCGGCGTTGCCGGAGGCGGTTGCCAGTAGCAACAGGCCTCCATAATCCTGGGCATGATGGAGGCATTCCTGCGCCAATCCAAACTGGCACTTGCTGATGGCCAGCTCGGCCAGCTGCTTCCACTTCTGCTCCGACTGGAGAGGAAGGAACCAAGTGTGAGGGGAGGGGGGGAGGGGGATTAAACCCACTGAACCCATTAAACCCACTAAAAGTTCTTGTACACATGGGACTGTACCACCCCCAGCCCCACCCCGAGCACCACGAGTCATGTTTTTTTTAGTAAAACTTGTCCGTGAGATGCCCCATCTCCACTACGTCACACAAATGCTACCTCTGCTTCCACCGCTAGCTGGTAGGCGATCTTCAGCTCCCCTAACTGAAGCGCAAGTTCGAATCTGTGTTCTGGGTCAGTGGACACAGCCAGGGCTTGCTGTTTGAAGCCCTGAAAGACAAAAAGAAAAACCACGAATAAGAAAAGAAGAACAGAGTTTCATCTCCAGTGATGTGCAGGTCTAAAGTGTTCATCATCGTGTCCTAGTTCCTTCCATCCTGGAAGTCCCACCTGCTTCTCCAGGAAGTGAGCCACCCTGGTCCTCTGCTCCTTCGGGATGGTCGGAAGAACCTTGTCGGCCATCCCGAAGTCCCGTCGCATCACGGCTGTCTGGTACTCCAGCACGGACACAAGGAGAGAGTAACTGACGATGTTCAGCTCCTTGTCTCCCAGGTACAGACGGTCGTCCTTTGGGATGTAGCCCAGCAAGTACATGGTCCTGTGGAGAACAGGTCGTGGTGGGGTCAGGCTAGGGGCTGAGCTGAGATCAGCTCATGCTAAGTGGCTGAACTGAGACTGGTTCAGGGACAGCGTTAGTGGCTGAACTGAGGTGAGCGTAACTGCACCTGTCCAGATGAGCGATGGTGACGATCTCTCCTCCTACATAGTAGTTCAGCCTGTTGACAGAGCTGGTGTAGATGAAGCAATCTCCAACCCACAAGCCTGTCTTCACTATTTCCTGGATCTCTCCTTGGACCTGTGTGGGATGGACACACACACACACACACACACACACACACACACACACACACACACACACACACACACACACACACACACACACACAGTTCAAACCAAAAACCATCATCACAACTGAACTTTTCAGAACATTTCAAACCTTCTGAATTTGCACCCAATTAGGAGTTAAATTAATATACTGATGTTAAATAAAGAGGTCACAGTAGTTCCAGTACCTCGAATGCGTCCTCGATGCCGTCCTCGGTGACGCCCTCGTTGGACTCCTGCGATGCCGCCACTTTCTCGGCAAGGTAGCGGAGGATGAAAAAGGACTCCTCTGTGGCGATACACACCAGCTCTCCAGAGTCTGACCAGAAGATCTGAACACACACACATTCACACACACAGCTTGGTTCAGACAAGTCTCAGAACCCAACCAGTCGATCCACTGGTACGATCTGCTCTCTACGGACTAAGTGGAACGCGAGTCGGAACGCAGGGTGGTCTCCGGCCCTGGGAGAAGGTTCTGTGGACTTCTTCGTGTTCTGTGGGTTCTGCAGGCCCACCCCAAAGACCACGGCCCTCTTGATTTAAACAGGCTCAGTCAGAACCAGAGTAGCACAGCTGCTCGGGATCAAGTAACCTTGGTGTATAATAATTATACGTATTTGGGAATAATTACGTATTTGGGTTGAATCTCGATGCGGCGAATCAGCTCAGTGTTCTCCCAATCGTAGAAGGCCAGGCCGTTTACAGAGCGGACCCCAAGCAGGAATCCGCCATAGATGCCTGAATGCACACACACACACACACACACACACCAGCATGAGCACCTGCTTACTGTCACAAGTATCCTTAACACACACATGACACTGATTTAACTTCAGACAGGTGGGGGCCGGGGAAAGAGAATCGCTCTGGAATGGAAATAGTGATTTTACCCTCAGCTCCAAAGTCTGGCTTGAAGGATTTCTTCTCCTTAAAATTTTTGAAAATCTTAACCACACTGTTACTCTCTCGGATTGCATACCTGCGTATGAACACAAAAGACTTGCTTGGTTACTGAACACTCAAACCATATTTAAACACAGCCAGGAAGTGCAGAAACTCTACCAAAGTCATAGCAATACCAAACATGGAACATTGGCGCATAATTCATCTATAACTTTTAGCAGATGAAGCGTCTTTATTTTTCAAATACACAATCCATAATGGTAACGGGTGCTGCTCTATCAGAATGCAGGTGGTGCAATTGTGGGGACAGAGAGAGGGTGTGGCTCTTACTCTGACGAGTCATGGGCCCAGACGAACTCCTGGGCCGAGCCGAAGCTCTTGTTCCTCAGCGCCATGGCCGTGTAGATGATGTACTCGCCGTCTCCACACACCACCACGAACCTAGAAGATGCGAAAAGATGCTCCATGTTTTCGTTGACACATTTTCACACAGATGAGATCGTCATGGGACCAATGATTCCCAATCAGTAGCTCTAGGGTCCTTTAATAAATCTCCGTCTGGAATCATGTCTTCATCAAGTGTCAAGCTTGCGTATGTTCCTTTTGGGCACCCGTATGATGTCAAGATTAAGTCTGGCTGAATCAGACGCCCGTTCCAAATTAACAGCGTATAAAACATCAGTGAAAGTACACTCAGGTGTTGTGGCCTTTGGTTTGGACGACTCTGAGGTTTGGAGCTGACCTTCCGTTAGGGTTGTGCTGGATGGTCTGGGGGTAGATCTCGCAGCTGCCCATGTCTTTGACGGCCAGAGGCAGCCTCTCGCCGTCTTTGATCTCGGCGTCGCCCATGGCCTTCAGGTTGGCCTGCTGAACCTCCGAGTGTTTGGCCCAGATGATCTTCCCATTTGTGTCCATGGACATGGCAGGTTCCTCACGGCCCAGCTGGAACAGAAACACTCGCGTCACTACGAAGGTCGTGACGGCCACCACTGGGGGTGGTAACGAACATGCAGGCTGCGCCATGATTTTTAAAACAATACGTTTCCAAATAAAAGTCACAATCTACATATGCAGCACAGTGGTGGGGGTAAAGCTGGGTAATACAGATCAAAAATCATATTTAAAATAAAATAATTGTTTTCCTATGAATTTCGATCACCTTACTGACTCAGGCTATTTTCCTTAAAACAGTCCTTTGTAGATCAAATTAATCTTACATTAGAATCTGTTTAATCAATTTTACTACAATAACAGCATTTTCTCTCAGTATTTGGTATTCTATCCAAACCTATTTGCATATTTATCAATACCCCGGCACGAGGGCACCCTGGGAATCGAACCCATGACCTTGGCGCTACTAAGAGACATCTACCAGCTCGACCGCGTGACCTTACAAGAGGTCGAGGCCTAGACGTGCACGTTACCTTGATGATGATGCTTCCCTCGTCGTAACCTAGTGCCACGTTGTTGGAGCCACGGAGGCCGCACACACACCACACGCGCTCCATGCCATAGTTCAGCGTGCTCTCCAGCCGGTAGGTGCTCGAGTGCCAGATACGCACCGTGCCTGAGCATCAGGAAGAAGAGGCGACAGCTGAAGTCAGGGCTGGCTGCAGATTTGGCCCAGAGGAACATTCCCAGCTGGATTACGATTAGGGCCACAGGACCGGGTTAATCCATTTGGTTCAGACTTTATTTTTAAAATAAAGGCTTGTGCGGTTATGGAGGTGTTGATGTGGTACGTTCCAGAGATTGGGAATAGTGGCACTGGAGGGTCTGGCTTCAACTCCAGGGTCTTGTGAGCACGGTAAGATGAATAGTGTCAAAACATGCTTGCTTGTGTGTGTGTGTGTGTGTGTGTGTGTTTTGGGAAGACAAAATAAAGAAGAGTAATAAGTGACAAATCCTTGAAGAATTTTTAAAGAATTAGGAGCTTTAATAGGAAGTCAGTGAAGGGCGCCAAGGAACCTGGAAGAGAACTGACACCTTGCAAGATGGGTGTACGGAGATCACAATTTGCCGAGTGATCAGTGAGTCAGCGAGGTATGATCTGAACCATGCCGAACGACTTTGCTTGATGAGGACACCACTAGTATTTGTGGTGTTTGAGCACGAATGAAACTCACCGTCCTCTGACCCTGTGACGATGATGGGCAGCTCTGGGTGGAAGCTCACGCATGACACGTTCTGCGCGTGACCCTCCAGTGTCTGCACGCACGTCTTATTCTGAGGAGACAACGGCAAGAGTAGGGACTCGAAAAAACACAACCCACGACAGCAAGGGGGGATGTCGGCCCAGACCGAAAGATCAGAGAGGTGCTAGATGGGTGAGGTTCTCACCTGGTAGTCCCAGATCTTTACCAGCCTGTCGTCTGCTCCCGAAATGAGATAGGGCTTATCTCCTCCGCTGTAGTAATCAATGCAGTTCACCCCTTTCTCATGACCTTCCAAGGTGAAGTTAGGAGATGACGAGCCAAGTTGCCACACCTGAAGCATCGCAAATAACCAGAGTCATTTACATAATCAAAACAACTTAACCTCTTCCTAGGAGCGAACAAGTATCTATCAATCACGTCTGCGGTAAGTAACGAATCATTACATTCCAAGTGTTCGACCGCGAGCGTTACGCCCAGATTACCTTGATGGTTCTGTCCAGTGAAGCGCTGGCAAACTGGTTATTGTCTTTGGGATTGATGACGATCTGCATGACGTAATGTGTGTGGCCCTCAAACACCTGACTGCAAGACCATTTCTTCTCCCAGTCCCACAGTTTGATGAGCATGTCATCTGAACGCACACATGAATACACAAGGTGCTCGGCGACTTGTACGTTAAACACAAAATACCCACATCCATCTAGAACGTATCCCATCTATGGGGTCTGGAAATCGAGTAAACGAGCATCGCACGGGCCACGTACCACTGCTGGTGAGGATGTAAGGTTGAGTGGGGTGCACAGCGATGCAGCGGATGTAGTCCGAGTGGGCCTCGAACATGTGCACCCGCTCTAAGGTGTTATAGTTGAAAACGCGAATCTGCATATCATCCTGCAGGTTGGAAGATATTTATTATTGACCGCTAGGAGGATTATAAAGCTTCAGTGGCTAGGTCCAGTTAGCATGCTATTAACGTGACAGACTAGGATGCATCAATGAAAACTTTGAACTAGTTTAATATTAGCACGTGATATGACAGGCTGGTACTTACTGCTCCAGTTATCACCCAGTTTTTCCTGGCAACAAACTTTGAAGCCCTCACTGGCAGGTCACATACTTCAAACGTCTTCACCAAGGTCTATAACACGATAATGCGAAACACGGCACTGTATGGTTTGCTACCCTGAAACATTCATTACATACGCTGCGGTGCGGTTTGAATGAGAAAATGCAACATCACAGAGAGTGATATATATTTTTTTAACTTACTTGTGTTTCATGGTTCCAGACGCAGACACTGCCATTATACAGACTAGCCAGCATCCACGGCTCGGTTGGATGAAGGTCCACGCTTTTGACGCGGTCGGACCGAGCCGTGAGCTTGCGTTTAATGTCTAGCCGGAGAGGCTACAAGGAGAAATTTGCACATAGAGGGTAAAATGTACTATGGAAACGATCGGACATTCGTGGCAATGAACTATTGACAAATAGCGCATTACCGAGGCAGTCGGATTCAACCGCGACAGAACCAGGTCTACATTAAAAGCATATAGTTCATCTAGACAGCTGGCTAGCTAACTACACCGACACTTTCAGCCGCTTGGAATACACGAACATAAATGAGATGCGAGTATTCAAGTGGCTAGTTAGCTGTTACGATCAAACGCCATCAGGAAGCAAAACAAGTACTAACCTACATAAGATAGCTAGCTATCTAGCGAGCTACTGTTAATGGTCCTAGATATGTTAGCTAGCTTCTTATCCTAGCTAACGGCAAAGTGATTAATGCACCAGCTTACGTTACTTAAGGTAAGCGCGCCTGGTATCGTACAAATAATGTATATTGAAAAATACACGGGATACCGGTGGTTTAAGACTTTAAACGACATCAGGATATGAAAGATTGGTAATGGCTAATCGACTAGACTGGCTAAATGAAGACGTAGCTAAGATTAGCCACACTTTTCTATGGTTGCGTACTGACGGCAAATCATGAGTGGGAAGTGACAGCTAACAAATATCTATAAGAATGTGTTTTGCTCAAGACAGAGAAGCAGAAATTTCAACTAACCTAACTAAAATGCAATTAAAATAAACAAAGCAATGCAATAGCTAACCTAGCTAGCAAGCTAACCATCTTTCCAGCTAACTCAGCTAGCTTAGAATACGTGGCCTCCAGGGTAAGTAGCTAGCAAACTTTTAGCTATCTTCATAGTTGCACAACTAGAAAACACTAGCACACTGGCAAATCATTCAACCCACTACTATTGTGACATTAACATAACTAAAACAACAATGCTGCTCTCACCATATTTTCTTTAGCGTTTTTTGTTGCTCTTTTCAATTGTAACGCTGATGATCTAACCTCCGATATACTGGGATACTGTTATACCGGGATACTGGACAGGCAGAACTGACGTGGAACTTCCTGAAACGTGATGTCGGAAGTGATGACGTGACACAAGGAAGTCATTGTGGGACTGCAAACAAAATGCAGAAACAAGGTCGCATAAAACTGTTGATAATTTTTTTTCTATTTCCTGCAATATCAAATTATTTCATAATTTGATATTATGCATGCTAATGTGTGCACTGTTGCTTTATACAGACTGTTTATTCCAAACGTTGAATGGTGTGCAGTGGGAATAGTGAACAAGGAGAGCACAGCACAGCATTAAGTGGTTTCTTTATTGATAAAAGATGTTTTCTCTGGTGATCACAGACTGTGACTTCTAATCCTTTCTCTTGAACACCTGATAACAAACAGCATCTTCACATCTTCAAAGTTCCTACACATTTAAATATTTTAAAAAAGTAAAGCATTATTTTAGTGTGGTTCTGAAAATAAAATAAACAATAGCAATTTCACTAACATTAACAATTATAAGAAATTTAAAAAACATCTTTGTCGGTTGGTTACAAATTAAACTTAAGCCATTGCTGGTGTTATTTAAACAATAAACTTTAAAATTAATAAAGATTTTTGTGTGATCTGGAAATGAATTTTAATAAAACAACAAAAGTAAGATGGAAGCTGAAGATGAAGATGTGTCAATGTATATATTTTTCATGTAGCCAGTGATAGCATAATAGAAGGTAAAGGAAGGTTCACCAAGTGCAGCTTCCCTGCTTCGATCCAGAGTCTCCATCCACGGTCTCCATCCACGGTCTCCATCCATGGTTATCCTTCTTGCCCCACCAGTGTATCGTCTTCCCAGGTGATCAATGTCTACTGACAGAAGCCCAACAGTCAACCGAGTCTTACTTTCTCTCTGGCTATTAGCGCTATATCACATGACAGGTGTGTCTCATAAGTGTAACATATCTGAAGGGTGCTTTACATCAACTATATGCATTCCTTCATCTATTGATATTAATTTAATCAATTAATAAAGAAAAAGTACAAAGTACAAATGGTTTAGTCGAGGTGCCAAAGCGGCTTGTTTTATGCAAGCTCCGACGGAGGACCTCACTTGGAACTGGGAAGGCATCCAAGGCAAGGGTGAATTCAGGTTGCACGACAAGCAATCCATTAAAGAAAGTGGGAAAAGACATTAACATCCATTTAACACATCCTCACCTTAACCAGCCTGTTGTCAAGTCCAAGTGTGTCAAGTGGTGTGCTCCTCCATCTCCTTGCCGACCGTGAAACTGATCTCGTAATTCCTGAAGGCGCTGAGGGTCTTAATCACAAACTTGTCTCCCTCCTGGATAAAGACCTTGGTTGGGGAAAGGTGTTTGGCAATCTTGCGCGTGGCAAAATCAATATCTGCGAAAGAGAACACGGTAATGCTATCGTGTACAGACTCAAACTGCAATCGTTTTTGCAGAGCGATCGACTTCTCCGCTCCAGTGAGGTGCCGGAACTCTTCCAGGCTTACTCAGTGCTTCCACATAACCCTCCAAGTTCTCGTTGGTCTCCAGCACCCATCTCCCGCTGAAGTTCACTGGCAGGGTGAGGCTTGAACGTTGAACTTCGGGCAGAAGCACTGAGCCAGAATAGCAAGGAACATAACAATCTGAGCATTTTATACTGGACCACAGGAAAGGTCAGAGTACTAATGATAAGAGAACAGGGCAATAAGAGAAGGGCTAAAATGAAACCCTTGCCCCACCCCACCTACACATAACTTTAAATATTATTCTAGTTTTATTACAAAGATTAAAAGCACTGGAATATCTGAAATATAGGGAAAATATAGGGAAAGTAAAAACATTATAAAACAGTGAAATTTGTCACTAAATGAAAAAAATAAATGAAAATGTTTTTAAATGATCACATCTTTTTCTCTCTCCTAATTTTTGTCTTATTAAACCATTTGGTACAACATGGCGGTCTAATGAATTATACCATGTCTCCAAATAGTATTTTTCCTGGCTAAAATCAAGGACATTATTGAATTAACCAATGATACGATGCTGATTCAAATGAGCCATCGGATCATGTTCAGAGAGCTTCATTTGTGAACCAGAGATGTCAATGCTGAAGCGGACTACTTATGACTTCAAACCGTCTACTGATAAATAAAAAAACAGATGAGGGGAAAACCTGAGAGATGAATTCAGCTAAAAGGTGTGTTTGACTACCTGAGGGAGGAACGGAGTCCTTTGTAAAATCTGTTTCTTTCATTTTTGCAATTGAAGTATGCTGTTTCCCATTTGTGTAAATTGGATAGAAGGCTTTTCTGTTTTTCAGAAGAAGGCTCTGTGACTCAAGTGGCGACTGTCGGATTGCGCGAAAATATTTTATATTTCAGGTTCTGCGCACACTTCAGAAGTCGTAGAGATGCATGAAATGTGATAGAGTCTGCAGTAGCTAGTGGGATTGAAAACTGCATTTTTCACACATCCAAATGAGTGTGGGAAGGTCGAAAGGTATATGCAAAAACACATGATATCTCTAGCTACAGAAGAATGATCACAACACTTTGCCAAACGCAAGAAAATGCTTTACACATTTAATCAGTGTAAAAGGTGGTAACATACTCCGGCCTGACAGCTGCAGGTGTGCATTGGGTAATAAGATCAAGTTTACACTGTTCTGCCCTCCCATTGGTCAATGGTTCAGTCAGTCAAGTTCTTCTGCGTCCCAATATGCGCTCCACCTGCATGTGTAAACGCTGTCAGGAAAATTGCTACCTCTCTCAGCCTTGGTAAAGAGATTCAAAATATTATGTCATTTTAGCATCCAAACTCTCACCATCTTGGATTTGATTGAGGAGAAAGAGTGTCTCTAAACAGCGTGTCTCCTTGAACCTGATGGAATCGAATGTACAGTACACAGCTGAAGTTATATTTAGTACAACGAGTGGTCATTCAACTACGTGTGCATGTATATACTGAACTGTGATAACCTTAAAACCACTAACAAGTGAAGTGAATAACATTAATTATCTCATTAAAGTCTCAAGGATTTTACTATATTAGGCAGCATGTGAACAGTCAGTTCCTGAATT
>JAOYMR010000015.1:10215286-10238452 GCA_025802075.1 Tenebrosternarchus preto | reverse complement strand
CAGTCATGGGAACAGTCAGCTCCTGAATTCAGTCATGGGAACAGTCAGCTCCTGAATTCAGTCATGGGAACAGTCAGCTCCTGAATTCAGTCATGGGAACAGTCAGTTCCTGAATTCAGTCATGCGAACAGTCAGTTCCTGAATTTGATGTGTTGGAAGCAGGGGCCAAATTATGATGGTTAGACAAGGGGGTCAGAGGATCTCCAAAACAGTGATTAGTACCTACAAAAGCTGGTCCAATTAAGGACAACCACTGAATTGGCAATAGGGTTGTGGGCATCCAAGACTCTCCAGTGCTCTCTGATCCCACTGCAGAGCTGCCATAGCACATTGCTGAAAAGGTTTAGTGCTGGCTGTGATAGGTAGGTGAAAGAACACCCAGCACACGGCAGATTGCTGTGTACAAGGCTGTAGACCAATCAGAGAGCCCGTGCTGACCCCTTTCCACCAATGAAAGTGCCTACAGCGACAGAACATGAGCAGTACATCGAGTGGACGTCAGGATGAGCTTGTAACGTCGCTTACCTGGGTAAGAGATGGAACCAGGATGCACTGTGGGAAGGCAGTAAGATGCTCTGGGTGGTAATTCTGCCAGGAGATCCTTGGTGGTGGCATTCATGGGAATGTCATTCTGACACATGCATTGCTGCAGACCCCTTCATGTTACCAGTTTTCCATAATGACTGTGGATTCTTTTAACAGGATAATACACTCTGCCAAACTGCAGCTGAAGGTGTTGACTTGGCCTCAACACTCCCCAGTTCTCAGATTGATCAAGCATCCATTGGATGCGCTAGAAAACGATCAGTGTATATATAAAAAAAAAATCAATGACCCACTCTCCCTCCTGGGCAGTCTTTTACCTACAAGGTAAGGGCTTGTTGGTCCTGCATAGTATTGGACAGAGCTCTCAGATGTTGTTCTGGTGCACAGATGTGTGTGTGTGTGTGTTTATACACTACCACTGATGAGAGAATGTTTTTTTTTTCTGTTCACAATATTGCTCTTTTATTTATCACTGCATGGACAGAATTACACACAGCAAACAAAGAAAATAGGACTACAGAAAATGGGTGGGGGGGAAGATAACTAATTAGCAAACACAACACAAAGTCGCTAACATACTAGCATCACACTAGTTTAACCTAATAAGAACATAATTAAACTAAACCAAGACATAGGAACATTTCATCTATTTAACACTTACATTAATGTCACATAAAAAAGCTGCATGGCATCTGTGATTGGCTTGGGCCAGCACATTTCAACATAACATTAATGTGTCACACTGACGCTCACAACAAGCAGGGAGGTGGACGAATCAGCAGTTAATAGATTCAACAATTACAGTGACGAGGGGCCTCGGTGTAAACGCGCGTCAAACACATTAACGGCGTAGCGCAATGTGAAGGGAAGTCATTTGTCTTCGTCTTTTATTCGCGACTTCCTACAACAAGAAACACACTTGCTCTTTGAAAATGTTTAAGTTACTTGCTGCAATTTTCACGTTTATTGCAATTTCCATGTTTGTATTTTATTTATCGCACGCCCGTTATTTTAAAGCATGTCACTTTTAGAACTGAACTATTGTTTGCGCATTTCAGTAGCATAAACCAGGTTTTATGCGAGGCTGTACTCAAACACCCTCATGTACTAGCTCATTTACATTATTCGTTTGCTTCTTTGAGTCTTTGAATACTAAAGCCACGCAACTGTGTGTGGTCTGTCAGTTTAAGCATCTGCAGTCATTTTTTGCATTCTTAATTCGGCCCTTTATTTTCCCGTCACGAGCAAATCACAATAGGCTACACAAATGGATGAATAATAAAAAAAATAATCAAACTGTAATTTCTTAGCTTGTCAATCTGCTATTATTATGTTCTCGGATGGATACTTATTGGTAAGTTCTCATTTATTTCCACTTTTGCAGGCACAGAGAAATTACAGCAGCACTGAACGTTGACTTACGTGTCCGACTAACGTCTTTTGTTGTAGCTGTGTGGATTGGGACCTTAACAGAGAGCCTGACCTCCCATTTACTGTACAGCAGCCTGCCAGACTCCCCCAGCAGGCTTGTATTTAACGGCACTGTATTTATATGGAACAATAGCAAAAATTTTCCATTCAGGTTGTCAGCCGCATATTTCTGGCTTAGTTCTGGGGACCTGTTACTGCGCAACAGGAATGTTTTAGTTGACTTTTAAAAACAAAAGAAAAAATTTCACTGAAAATTAGACTTGTTCTTTGTCAAACGCGTTTTTTTCAACCTTTTCAATTTTCATGGCCATCGATTTCTTCATGCGTCTTAATTTAGTCTAAAATATTTCCAACACGTAATTGATTTGAGATACTATTGTTGAGGTAATATAAACATTATCATTTCTAACTATGGTATGTCAAATATTGTGTAAGGAATATACAGAGCTCTCCAATTGTTTTTAATAACCAGCCAAATCTTTACAACTGATTACAGTGAGTGTGGAAGGAACTTGCACACGCATCAGTAAACGTTGGCATGTAAAAATGTGCATACAGCCTTTTCTGCATCTTTTGCAGGTTACCAATAGGGGGAGCTGTTCTTCCTATTTTCAGTTTGCATAATAAGCAAATTGCAAATTTCAACTTTTACCTGCTAAACAAGACGCGCTAATTTTAAGACAGCATCGAAGCCTATCGTTTCATTTAATTATATAACAAACAAGAGACAAACCACGTTGCGACCATACGTGGGAAGAGGTGTAACTTAATATAGGCCTACTGTACTACAGTGATCGCACAAATCTGACGTCTAACATCATTAGTTTTTATTTGTTCGCCAGAAATATAGATAATGGTTCAGCAGCACAACTGTAATAACGTTAATGTGACTCGGATCCCTTGTGTTTTTGCTTTGCTCTTGCGATACCCAGTGCCTCTGACAGCCCTATTCGGCATGAGCTCAATGATAAATAGCTTCGGCAATCCTTAACGTAACAGAAGTAACGCAGACGTGCACATTTAGGACTGAACAAAACTGGAAGGAGCCGTAGAACGATACGCATCTCACTGTGGAAGCACCGTGCATGTTTCATTAACGGGGTGTCATTGCTGTAAAAAAAAAAGCTTTTCAAGAGTCGGTAAAAAGCTTTACTAGTCCCGTCATATGGTAAGGACAGGAAATCACAAGAGATGACCTGACCTATATAGACTCCTACTTTGCGATACGAGTTAAAACCGAGACTTGCCAGCTGCACACTACACAGAAGTTCTTCGTAACCCCATCGCCCCTCGGGTTCGCCTCTGTCGTCAACACTTTATGAAGTGTAGATTGATCACTTCTAAACGTAACTCAGGAGACAGATTAACGGTGATCTGACAGACTCCCGTAAGCATCAACCGCGATAAGCGTCGATCTGAACTCACGGGGAAAGATATCTTTCAAGAGGGACTACAAGGAACTGTACCCTCGCAGCCTCACGGTTGGCTGTAGCACTGGAGAGAATTAAACAAATGTCTGATACAGCCAACGCATTTAATCGTGGAGATATTAACTTTGCAGCATCTAGTCGTCATTAACCGCCGGGGCCCGGAGAACGATTTCACGGTCCATTTCCAGCCGACACAGAGGATATACCGGCACAGGCAGCAGTGGCGCGCGAACAAAACTCTACTGTCACTTCACCGTCAGACCAAAACCACCGTTATGCAAATGAGTCGAGCAGAGGTGAGAAGAACCGTTCCCTTAACGAGTCCCGCCGGAACTGCGCTGAGTGGAATGGCTTTACATGCGGCATTACTCTTATTAGTCCAATTTCATGCTATCAAAGATACAACGTACTGGGGCTTCGGTGATCTGACCTGACAGGTCGGACAACGCCAAAGAAGTGAAGTGTAGAAGTTTATTTTCCTCCCATCATCACATCCATGTGACCACATTAATGAAAACTAAATGACAACCATTTCAAAGTGCAATACGATTCGGTTCCAAAGTTGGTGTTTTAGGCCGAGGTCATTAACAGTGTAAATTCTTTCTAACTTGTTAGCGGGTTTATTGGCCATGTAGACAGTGTTGAGTAATCACGCCGGTCCAGCAGGGAGAGATCGTCTTGGAACGCAGATACCAACTAATCCAGAAATCCCGAGGGGAAGCTGGCCACGTTGGGAGGACTGCTGGTTTCAGATTTAACTTAAAAAAGAAAACTATGGATCATAAAACAAAAGCATAAATAGAATGATCTCGGTTATTTTGTATATGGAGTAAAAACATTTCAAGTCAAATGGTGTGAAAGGGAGCAAACAGTGAACCCAGAACTGTGTAGTGAAGATAAGTAGCTTTATTTAACTCGACGTTATCACACAGCGTTCTGAACCCACACCTGCTTGATGTGTTTCTCCTTACACATGGATAACGACATTTATAATATTATAACAATGTTATATCTATATTATATTTTTATATAATTAGGAGAGTGATGGCTGTATGCATCATTCACACTTGTGTCATATGTTGAATGATCTACTTTGTACTGAACATTTTGTGAAAAAAAAAAAAAAAGATTAAAATATATCCATTTACAAATGTACAAATACTAAAACCTTCATGTGTATATCTGAAGCTGGTCTGTATCATATGTTAAATAAGGCTAATTGGTGTTAGCTAAGTCAAAGACTGAACCCCTCCACTGCTGCCCTCCCAGAGGTGTCCAGACCGGCCGTGTTTTGGCTCTAGGTGCCGAAGCCAAGTGTGTATAGACCCCGTGCTGGCAGAGGGTTTGCTGGGGCCGTGGCGTTCAGGACCATGCGGCATCCGTGAACGTGCCCTCGGCTCCCACGTGCCGGCGGAGGCTCGGTGGAAGCGTGTGGTCGTTCGGTTCCTGGTGTTATGCAGAGCTCACTGCTCGCTTCAGCCCACTTCTTGTAACTGTGTAATGAGGAGCAGTGGTCGGTGTGGACAAACTCCCAGCATGCAGCTGAAAGAAACTGCTTGTACCGCACGCTGACACACAGATGCTAACGGCACATTTCGAAGGAAATGGTTTTTTAATAATTCATTCTTTTAATTTACGTCTTTTTTTATAGCTGAAACTGTGGCAATGTGCAGGAGTATTTATGGACTTTATTTTATACCATTTTACAATTAATGTTTTCAGTGGCACCAATTCCACCCCTAACATATGTAAAGCATGGATTTATTATTTTTTTATGGATGGATGCTATGCAACACATGCAAAGACAAAGTCACTTTCCAATTCTTTCATCCAGACTGCACAGGCTCATCTCAAATCCATCACACTCACAGGAGCAGATTTATATGCTCAATCTATTCATTTTATTTCTGCATCCTACTAGTGGCTAAATAATGGTCATTGTCAGAGACCTGCAATTATCAGAAGCGAATCAAATCAAGCATTCATAAAATATCCTTGTCGGCTGCTCAGCGGATCAGAGGTTAGAACATTCCAGAATGAGACAAGCAGAATGACAAGGAGCTGGGAGGATAGGTGTCATATGTTTTGGGTCTTTCTGTGGCACTCCTGGTTCTCCAGCAGGGGGCGCTGGTCTGGAGCTGGGGTTAAGTCTTCTTAAACAGTTGCTTGCACATCACTCCTCGTGCTCTCAGCACCTACGGGTCAGAATGCACAGCAAACAAAAGCATCGCGTCTAGGCTGCCATGGTCGGCGTGACGCCTAAACGCATCTTCACTTTTTGCCAGCTGGTGTTAGTAATGGCTAGTTTAACAGCAGTCTGCTGAACGCTGGTGAGGTGTTCAGCAGTTTAAGCGTAATTACACAGCTGAAGTCAAACATCTGTTGATGGCATTTCAGCAAATAAAACAGTCTAGTGCTCCTTCACATCACTGATTACTCTGTCTGATTACTGTGTCTGATGCATTGTTATGACATAAACATGGCTCCGTAAAACGTCGAGTTGCAATGCCTCTCATCCAAGGAGGCATCTCACCCACAGCACTTCATCAGGAGCAGCATGGTGGTCTGAACTACACGATAACACCAATCACAGAACCCTTTCCATCAAAAACTACATCCATGAACTGTTAATGGGAAAGTGTGCTTCTAAATTCCTTTGATTTGTCCTAGACACAGCAGACCCCGTTTTGCAGCACTCAGGAAGTCATAAACAGGTTGTTCGTGGAAGCCTTGCTCACCACATGGAGTTCCTCTCCATCGATCCAGTGAGTCCAGCCCCTGCTCTCGATCTCCCCTTTCTGCGTGCACTCCAGCCGGTCTCCCTCCCAGGTGACGGTGGTCTAATGGAGACAGGCAGGAAAGGAACATTTAGCTCGGATCGTCTGCTCCTGGCCCTAAACATTCATACACGCCGAGTCTAAAACAAGGTACAAGGATGTTGGAGAAGTGCAATTATACACTCAACCCAAAAAAGGAAAAACTGATTACACACACACACACACACACAACTATTGTATGCGCAGAGAATCCGTGAGTAAGAGGATGAGAGAATTACACCAGGCCCAGAACAAATGGATCGCCCCTCTAATTACACGCTGTGCAGAGAGCCACGAGAGACAGGCGTTCCCAGCAGCCCTCGTCACTGCGCCCCCTAAAGGCTGACGGCGGCTAGTGCTTCATTGCGGATGTAGTGGATTATGGAGGTGTTTGCTCAGCGCCGAGCTGCTGTTTGTCATTAACCGCCGGACACGGAACGCGGGTGAGAACAAAGCCTGGCCGTTACCGAGGAGATGCCAGGGTGGATGACTCCATCACACAAACAAAGCTCCGCTGACACACCAGCCGCACCTCCACCCGCAACCCCAATCAAGGAAGCACCGCTATGCAAATGAGCTGAGCAAGTTTATTGCAGGCACTCATTAAAACCAAGTTCCTCTAAGTGCAAAAAAAGAAATTAAAGTGAAGAAATGGAGTGGGTCTCACTATACTGAGAGGTCTCAGTGTTACTGCCAACTGAACAGCTTCTCTTGTATGCAAGCTGTGGCTTTAAAGTGTATAAAGGAACTGGAAAATGAAGCGAAGTGATTAAAACCTTGGAAACAGTCCAGATTATTCACACATCGTGCTGCCAGGTCTTAACCTGTAATAAAAGCTGCATTTACAACAGCACGGCAGGGTTGTACCGACGTGCTTCTATTCGACAGTCTTCTTATTTGGTTCATGAGTGCATATTGCTTGCTCAGGTTGCAGGTTTAAACCAGACCAACGCCATGCACCTATGTGGAAGGGTACTGCCCAGCACTGTTTTGTTTTTTTTTTTTTACTTACTTCATCACTTCAGTGTGCTTTTGCATCTATGCAAAAATCGTTGCAGTGACAACGGTTTAAAAAATGCGATGTTCACCAAGCTTTCAAAATTGTATCGGCACCTGGTCCGCCGGTAAGAGAAGGGCCTTTCGTATGTGTGCACGTCCTACGTATCAGGCATTGGACTGCTGCAGTAATGCAGGTTTACCTATGTTTCAGTCCAGATTGCTGCCCGAGTGTATGCTGAACTCGTGGGGGTCGGGTGCTCCATATAAGACCTTTGCCCCTGCCAATTATTTCTCATTTGTAATATTTTCTACAGCATGTGATTTCTTCCTCCAAGCAGCTTGTTGAGTAGCTAAGAGGCTTTTTGAAAGACCTGTACCGCAAGCAGTTCTGTTTTTAGCTGAATTAAACTCCCTAGTTATTTTCCTTTTTCACTTGAACTTTATATGGTTTCATTTATATGTATGTATGATGTAAGAACATCAGGCTGCGTGGCTAATTTTGTTGTGCCAAATGTCAAAGCCTGGGAGTTATCAGACACTGAAAGACACTAAAAGGAGCTCAAGAAAGAATGACACATAACAACCAAACAGCACTGCGTGATTTTCTGTTGTACTGAAAACCAGTCCCTGGTTTTGCCCTTCCATACACAGTGGTTAAGGTACTTTACTAATAATCAGTAGTTTGTCAGTTCAAGCTTCAACACTGCCAAGCTGTTGGACAATCTGAGTAAAGCCCTTATCCCTCAATTGCTCAAGATGTCCTCAGTCATAATTGTACATGGCTTTGGATAGTAATGCACTTTTAATAACACTTATTCACACTGAGCTAATGCACTTTTAATAACATTTATTCATACTGAAGACCCAACAACGTTACTTAGTCTTGCGGCCTTATTTCTGGTTGCCAATTTTTACTGTTACGGGCGAAAAAACAAACAAAAATCAGACAAATCACTGATTCTTGTAAAAGTAAATAAGAGCATTTTACACTTCAGTGTTTACGACAACTGCTGCATTGTACTGTATTTATAATAACAATAAGTTCACTAGCTTCTCTATAATTTTAGCTCAGACAGTTTAATGAAGTTTTTACTTGTCTTCTTTCTTTCCGTTACTAACTACATACGTACCATGCATTTTCTGTCGTCTATCCCTTTTAAATCTTCCTCAAACTCCTGGCCGACTATAAACTCCATGGTGTAGCACCTGAACATACTGAACGTCTTGATGATAAAGTGATCACCATCCTGAATGATGTCTTTGTCAGCATTCACCAAGGTGGCAATTTTCCTAACGGCAATGTTAACATCTGTCAAAATTAAAAATAGTTGCAATTATCCGAGAGCGACAGAGATCACAGACACACAGAAATAGAAACAAAATTAACTGAAGAAAAAAAGGTACATTTCAAACCATTAACATGGTGTTATTGCTGTACTGTTCAACCCGATAAGGTACAAAAGAAATGCACGATACGTGAAGGAGCCGAGAGAACGAAACTGTTTCCGTTCGACACGACAGAAGCTTCTCGATTTACCGCCAATGTTCCGTGAAACCGCTCATTTAAAGACTGGCGCGAGCACTGGCGCTAACTCACCGAGAGCTTTCAGGTACTCTTCGAAGTTGTCGTTACTAATCATTTTCCAAAACCCGTGGTAAATATTTGCCATTTTAAATGTTATATGCTTTCGTTGGAGTTGAAAAGCAGCTACCCGATAACGTTTTCGACGGTGAACTGGGGTTAAATACTCAAACTCCCCTATTTCAACAGGAGCCGCTTAATCCTGTCAGCTTCATATTCCCGCCTCCGTGCGTGGTTCAGCCCTTGTGCATATCCTCTCCCATTAGACGCGAGAGTCTGCCCAGTAGTTCAGCAACTACAGGCAGTTTGGGCTGTCCAAATTCTTATCAAATGGACCTTAACAGAAGTTAATTTAAGTATCAGATAAAGGATCGTTTGTATGGAGAAAAACTCCAGGTGGCTGATCATCAATATTTATAAATACATTTGTTGTTTAAAAGTTATGTAACGCAGTGTCAATGGAAATAAATGAATAATATAATTTATTACTTTTTTATTAGTTGTCTAAAAATGTAAATGCCAAGTGTGAAACAAACAAAATGGCATTTAGACTTAAAACATGTTTTTAGATACTGCATCAAATCTGCATACCATCCTTGTGGGAAAATGAGTTATAACATGAATAAAATACTTCTGGTGTTCTGTGCTAAAAAAAATCTGAATATCTGAAATTTCACAGCTGGGATTTGTAGTCTAGCTGCAGAGCCGCCATTAGGCAAACCCTCGCATCTTTTAAACTGCTGGGCCTCCACACACAAGAACTTAAGATATTCTGCACCAATAATAGTAAAACAGTATCATGTTACATCGGTGAAATTCAATGCGGAACATTTCCCCAACCGCTACATACAGATCTAACACAGGTTTCGGTCAACAGCAAATCACCACCAGTTAACTGAGAGTTCGTCTGCGTTACCTATTTGACGCAGACTGCTGAAAACAACTCTATCCAAGCTGATAGCCTTTTTAAATTTGTTCTTTTCTATGCATATTTTTCACTTATTCCTTTTTAACGGTCTAAATCTATTCATATGCTTAATTAACCCCCAACACAACAGTCCCTACGCCTCACCAGCCTGCTCTCGTTCTGATACAGACTGGCACTTTTATGTGAAATAATCAGAACAGGCGAGTCAAATCAGACAGGCGATGTCAAACATCCCTGACCACATTTCCCTTTCACTTTATGTTCATACAACCACTCACTGCAGCGGGCCGTTTTTGTTTTGTTTTTTTGAACACGGCAAAACCGGAAGTCCTCTGACAGCGTGAAGTATATTGTGTACAAATGGAATCAGAGGCGCAATGTTTGATCTCTGGTGTATAAAGGCTCTGCTATTTATCTTCCGCGTGACATTCAGCAAAAGTCAACAAATCCCAAACTGGCAGGGCTCATTCGCGCGGCTTTGCGCGGGGCGAGGAACGCGACTGGCACGGATAAATGCTAAATCCCTTCCCGCTAGGCAGCACGGGGAACGGCGGCGCCGAACACTGCCCGCGCCACCGCGACATGCGTACTTTAATGCGGAAATATGTTTCTGGAGCTTCGGCTCTTTAGGGAGGAATAAAGGAACTGAAGAATCAGCGTCACTGGTGGAATAATGTTGGATAAAAGACATCACTTAGACTTGGCGCTTCTCGTGGCACTTCCACGGCAACGATGTGGGAGCAGGGCCAATGGTGACAGTATACATTTGCATGACATGTCCAGATCTGATCCAATCATGAAACTGCCATGTCTGATGTGTTATACATAGTATTTGCAAATAAATAAGATAACAGTTTAAGGAAATTGTCACCTTAGTATCTGCAACAGTGTCCACTCTTCTAGTTCAGGAAACGGATTACCGCAAATGTGGGGTGGGGGGGTTATTTCCCCAACACACTGTGTCATAACGCAAAGGTCACTGTAACATGATATTCAACAACTATTCTTTTTTTCAAAACTGATCCAGACACCGTTTTGGCAAACAGAGCAGTCCACAGCCAATGTACCCTCAGGCAGCAGTCGTTTTCGATGTTGTTCTTCTTCTGGTTTTCCAGTTGTTTTCCTGTGTATTGCTTTGTGTACATTGTTTCTGATCATAAAGATGTATAAGGACCTACTCAGTCTGATTATACAGTAGGTGTGTTATGTAAGTATAATGACCTGCTCAGTCTGGTTACACTATGTGTTATGTAAGTATAATGACCTGCTCAGTCTGATTATAGTAGGTGTGTTATGTAAGTATAATGACCTGCACAGTCTGATCACAGTAGGAGTGTTATGTAAGTATAATGACCTGCTCAGTCTGATTACAGTAGGTGTTTTATGTAAGTATAATGACCTGCTCAGTCTGATTACAGTATGTGTGTTATGTAAGTATAATGACCTGCTCAGTCTGATTATAGTAGGTGTGTTATGTAAGTATAACGACCTGCTCAGTCTGATTACAGTAGGTGTGTTAGGTAAGTATAACGACCTGCTCAGTCTGATTACAGTAGGCATTTTATGTAAGTATAATGACCTGCTCAGTCTGATTATAGTAGGTGTGTTATGTACACTACCACAGGCCCATTCAAGCTTTCTCTCCTCTCCTTCTTCAATAGCTGAGGAAATCACCTGTTTAGGTAAAGGCACGGTTTGCTTATGTTTGTATGAGAGCCTCGATCCCTGTAATGCAAACATAAAAGACCCTCTTCTGACGAACAGCATCCTTTATTTCAAGGTGAACAGGCTGAATTATGCTCCTGACAGCTCAGCACGTAAAACCACGATCAAGACTAACTGTATCGTGCACATATTTTCCTTTGAAGATAATTTTTAATTTGCAACCAATTTGTCACCTCTGTTCTCATTTATTTAGCATTGAGAAGAGTGTGTAATCATCAACACAATCTGCTGAGGAGGTGTGTACGTGTGTGTGTGTGTGTGTGTGTGTGTGTAAAAGAGACTATACTTCTTTAAATGATTAGAGAGTGGCCGTACATGATGTATTTAGGTTCATGTGATAATCTTCTACAGATGAACCTCCGCTTCATTAACGGTCTGAACAGGCATGTTCCAAGCTTGGTCATCACATGAGCCTCTTCATTAATATTCACTTTGTTCCACACAAATGAAACCGCTAAAGGGAAAAGGAAAAGCTTGTTTTTAGACTTGGCATGCTTAAAAATTTACAAGAGAAAGAGAGAAAGAGAGAGAGAGGGAGAGAGAGAGAGAGAGAGAGAGGGCAGAATGAGAGAAAGATGAAAGAGGTTTCCAGGTTTCCACGCCAACTGGAAAGAAGCAGTGATAAATGGGAGGGCCTAACAAGAGGACAGCGGCTGTGTCCATCATACAGTGGGCGTGACTCTCCACCATGCGGCTGTAGTGTTCGGAGACGAGGGCACAGCAGGTAGAAAGTGAGGGTGCTCACACAGAGCCACGGTCATTTTGTTTCAGTTGTCGTCTGATCGTCACGTGTTTCCTCTCCCCAAACTGTGATTGATAATCAGGTTCTGGATGTAGTGGGTGGAGGTTAACCTTTGTGATTCCTCTTTCACATGGAGTTTCTGTGGGTCTAAAGCACTGGTTACACTGGACATGCTTCTGTATGGACAGTCTGACACAGTCCTTTCTGAATTCTGTGTGTAATTATGGGCTATCGGTTATTTAGAAAAGTGTGTATTTTGTACTCAATTTCCTCCGAATAAAAGATATTCATAAGTACCAGGAAGTTCTTAATATTGCTGTTCTGCTTTCACTGATTACACGCATGAAAGGTGTTTGATTAGACTACACTGTTTTGGTATCCCACAAAGATAAATGTGTGACCTCAAAGATCTCAGATCTTCTCTCCCAGCGAATAAATGAATGAGCAAAACACACAAAAAAAATTCCAGAAGGTGAGCTGATGTTTAGTTGTTGATCATGATTTTGTGTGGCTACTCTAGTGAACCAAAATCCCACTTTTTGGCAAGAGCAGAGTAATCTTGGGAAGAATCACATATTGAAAAGCAATGCCAGACATGATTCCCAGAATTTATTTAACAGGTAAAATTGTGTACAAATTGTGCTCTCGAAGAATAAACATATAGCTGTTTGATAGGATAACTGTCATAAGCGTGTCTATACACTGTGTCTATACACTGTTCACTCTTGGTACAACACTTACATTACAGCATTAGCCAGAGACTCTAATCCAGAGTATCTCTACTATTTACAGGAGTGTATTACGTAAAGGCAGGAAAGAGAGAGAGAGAGATTCCAGTGACTAAGCTCAGCAATGGACTCACAACAACAAAGTGTGTGTGTGTGTGTGTGTGTGTTTGTGCGTGTAACACCTCGCCCAAATTCAGCTCAGCCTGCTACAAACTCACAGGGTTCTGGCATCAACCATCTCAGGCTCAGCAGCATCAATTCCTCCCCTATTTAAAACCTGGCATCTCAGGATCAATGAGGCAGCAGTTGGCATGGCGACAGGCCAGCCCTCCCTGCTCCTGAGGGGCCCCTTGTTGGCTGCTTGGTTCTTGGGCGGGTCCCTACTGTGAGCCTGGTGAAAGCGTTTGCTTGTCACTGAAGAAAGGAACTGTTGGGCTTAGGAAAGGTTGCCAGTCAGTGGCAGAACAGTGAGAGATGAAGGGGTTTTTAAGCCCCTCCCCCTGAAGTGAATGAGGACTAAGCAGAGATCTCAGAGGGTCTGGAGAAACACACAGTGACCTAGGGATTTTACAGCACATGGTAACCTCACAAATTACTGCCTGGTGTTTTAGAAAAACACCAGGTAGTGTGTAACAGGAATTAAATATTATATAGATAAACTGGGCCCTAAATTTGTCCTGGATAAATTTGTTTGCCACTGGAGGTATGCCTCCATTGTTTGGAGAGGCCACATATGCAATGGCCTGTGAACTTTCAATGGCCCTGTGAATTTTCAATGGCCCTGTGAACTTTCAATGGCCCTGTGAATTTTCAATGGCCCTGTGAACTTTCAAGCCACTTTCCCACTCCGAGGCCGAACAGATCTGACTTTCCCATTTTGTTGCAGACTCCTGAAACCGATCACGATTTCTTTTTGCACAAGTGTTGTGCTGTAAATCTGTGACGGTGACGGATTCTTGGTGTAATTATGACGTTAAACAACTCCAGTCGCTGCATGCGTCTGATAAGATAAGAATAATCTAGAGTTGTTTGGACTGTTTTTAGTGACCTGGTGCAGCCCACAAACATCTAACCGTAGGACACAGTAACTGTGATTCCATCACTGTTTCTGTACACCTGTCACCTCTTTCTATAATTCTACCCTATTCTGTGTCTTTTTCAATAAAGCCTTGGTGGGGAGGGGGTTGTCATGGGAGGAGTAATTAGTACTGAACACCTCAAAGTGTTTTTCACGCTCTGTGACTCAGAAATATTTCCCAAAGCATTACTTTCTGCCAAAAATTACGGCCACACATAGAACTCCTCTGGGTCAGAGGAATGCTTACCTCATAGTTACCACGCTCTCTGTCCAATCAGCTTGCTGGAATTCCCAGTCATCCACAATGAGCCAATCGGAGCTCTGCAGGACCAACCTAGCCATGGGGAGGTGGAGCTTTGCTGAAACAAGACCCCGATTAGCATATCTGTTGCTGACTGGGGACACGATTCCGCCCACCATCCAATCGAGAACTGTAGGAAGGAGAAAAGAACTTATGTCAAAAATGCTTGCCAAAGCTGAGCATTAGTACGGTAAACACATGCTGGCTAATGTCCAATTAAGCAAGTTTATTTACATAGCACTTCTGACACATGGTGGCAAAAAAAAGTGCTTTACACAGACATGGAAGAATTTAAATAATATCGCTTATAACATTAAATATTTAGCATGTCGTGCCAAAAAGGATTGATTTAAATAGAAAAAATATATATTAGGAAAGATGAAAGGTTAAATAGAAACAGAAAAAGTAGTCCTGATAAAAAATGGATAACAAAATTAGCAAAATAAAAGTTTAATTTATTGGTTTAAATTAAGTAATTACTTAAGTAATTAAGTAATATGAGTAATATTTACTAAAATATATAAAGTGCATAAATTTGGAGTTGGATGATGGCTGTGATGGTGGCTGTGATGATGGCTGTGATGATGGCTGTGATGGTGACTGGATGATGGCTGTGATGGTGACTGTGATGGTGGCTGTTATGATGGCTGTGATGGTGGCTGTGATGGCTGGATGATGGCTGTGATGATGGCTGGATGATGGCTGTGATGGTGGCTGTGATGGCTGGATGATGGCTGTGATGATGGCTGGATGATGGCTGTGATGGTGGCTGTGATGGCTGTGATGGTGGCTGTGATGGTGGCTGGATGATGGCTGTGATGGTGGCTGGGTGATGGCTGGATGATGGCTGGATGATGGCTGTGATGGTGGCTGGGATGATGGCTGGATGGTGGCTGGATGATGGCTGTGATGGTGGCTATGAGAGGTAAATCCCATTTCTTTTGCCCATAGTTGGTATTCAGGCAGCTGCGTTTTGAAGTGGATTTTTAGTAAAACCAGTACGAACACCATTACATAAATCAATCCTGCTGGAAAAAAAAGCATGTATGAAACGTTCTCAATGTCTAATTTTGACAAGAAATCTCCAGTTTTGTTAATATTTTCTGAGATGGTAGAACACTGATGTATTAATTGCCTTCACATGGCTGCTAAAGATGAGATCAAAGTCCATTCCAATACCTATATTGTGAACCAGTTCTTGTAATTTGACGGCACTAGGGTGTAGACAGTCAGCAGCAGGCCTACACCTCTTATCTTCATTTCAAGATAAAATAATTTCAAGCTTATCTTTATTCAGCTGCAGAAAGGTTTTTGGACATCCAGTTTGTAGTAGATTCAAGACACTGATATAGCAAGTCGATGGGACCAACAGTCATTTGCAGAGAGAACCAAGTAAATCGGTGTATTGTCTGCATAGATGTGGTAAGATATTAAGTTTTGTAGGATTTGGGTAAGGAGGAGAAGCGACTTAAAAGAACAAATGTGTGATCAAGTTAACATTTTAGAAATGGTTTAAACATGAAAATAATTTAAACTCAAGCTGTATTTTTTTTAAAAACTCATATACAATTTAACAGCAGGTGGGCTAAAGGGATGAAAGGACCAAAGCAAGCTAACATCATTAGCTTACAGAAATGTCTAGAAGATGGTTTTACTATTTTAGTGATGTTAAAAGCCTGCACCAGGTCACTGAAACAGACAAAGGTAGCTACATCTATTGTGAAAAATTAACATCAAGCATCTATTCAATGCACAGCAATACTGGAAAATGTCCGTTTGATAAATTATAGCCTGGATAAAAGAAACCCATGGGAGCCCATGCAGACTGCAGGCAGCTTTTGATAGCAAGGTAAACACGAGTCTGTTCAAGCCTGTGTTCGCTTACAACCAGCTGAGTGACCTTAGAACAGGCAAATACTGAACGTGGCGCTGAACTTTGCGTACCTTTATAAAACGTCAAAAGACAAGGGCAGCAAACACTGACCTAAAAAAACCAAAACAAAACATTTATTGATTGCCCAAAAAGGTGCCTTATATGATTGATCAACCCTACATGTGTTTGGTCGTTAAGGGAAAGTCTGGTAGTCACAGTTTACATATGAAAAAGTCTTGGCAGGAAAAAGTCTTGCGTCTTCCATCAACACAAGGAATGACTCAATTTAGTCGAGCGCTCTGCAAATCTCAGATTATATTATTCTTGGCTCCAAAGTACCTCAAAGCAGTGTATTCTAATAAAATAATTAGGTACTTCTAACTTTCTAAGCAAAATACTAACAATATTCAGCGTAATAAAAAAAAACCTTCATTTATTCTTGTTACACACTAAAGGTTTTTAATAAAAACAAACAAACAAAAACATATTTCATAGCATTTGCCAGAAAACCCGTAGTGTGCAGGATAACGGTCTGAGAATTAAACACAGAGTTTCATGGTTATTAGCGCCCACTCTACGAGGTGAGCCACAGTGAATGCAGTGATAAACGTTACCAGTTTATCTGGTGGTTTAACAAAGAGAGCAGACCTGTCTGGTGCACAGGGCCAGCTCAGAGTCTCGTGTGCTGGTGGGTGACAGGGCAGTAGCACGAGGGGATGTAGTCAGACAAGTCACGCCTCGGTATCACTGACCCACTCTACTTACTTATATATAGTGTGTATGTGTGTGTGTACACACATCTTAGTTCAATTAAAGTCTAGTAGGTGTAGTTGAATAGCTTGCTAGTTAAATACAGGTTGTGTATTAAGTGTTTCGCTAGCTAGCTTAGGTTAGATGAAGTTTCCCAAGTACCGTAAACGATGCTAGATACACTGTTTGACAGTGTGCTGGGAGTCTGCACGTTGTCAGTAGCTAGCTTCTTGCTATGCTTAGGTTCATTACAAGGTTAGTGCAGTAGGTTGCATCACATCAGCTATGCAACATCAGGTAGCCCAGTGAATTGAAAATGAAGAGACTGCATCCTTGATGTCAGTTTAGCTTGCTAGCTATCTAGCTACGTTACTACACACAGTGCTGTGTAAAGCTAGTTAGCCGCCATACAGTGCTGCGCTGACAGCAGCAGATAATTGTGAAATTATTTTAATTCAGGGTGCGGGTTTCGGCGCTGTAACAGAATAAAGTTTACCTTGTTTAATAATCTCACCTGCATACGCAGCGCAAGGAACCGAGCAAGACAGCTAGCCTGTTACTAAGATGGGTAACAGTTTTTTGTGTTCCCCTGAAATCCGAGCCGATTGTGAATTTTATCCTCCACGTCCCGGAGTGTACAGGAGCTACAGCGACGGCAAACGAGGAGCAATATAGCCAGCCAATCTTGGTTAGTATAGATGTTGACCACACAAACTTTCACACAGAGAAATTAGTTATTATAGATCTGTGGTGCATGAGAATTTGCTCTAATCTATCACACTCACAATATATATATATATATGTATATGTATGTATGTATGTATGTATGTATGTATTCTTCTAAGTTCCCATATATCTATTGGCTGTATGCACAGCTCTTTACTTACACCAAACCTTTGTCAATACAGGTATAACTAAAAAAAGAAAACAATTTCCTGTGCAGTCTTAGGACATATGTGCTTCATTGTCCTGTTCGTGACCTTCCCCAATCCTTTGTTTTGTGTATTATGTAAATAACCTGCACAAAGGAGAAAAAGTATTTTCTAATCACCACTCATGGGAATGGGGGCTTCCTTTTGCCCTTCAAAATAGGCTTTTGGAGACAAATGCCATAATTAGGGTATAAATGTTTGGCAGGGAATTGATGGTAATGATCCATACTCCGACTCCAAGACTAATGTGTCCTTGGAGTCATATTCTCTACATCACAAGTGCTAACAAAAACAATTACGTTCTCTTTTCACTCTGTACAAGCTCCACTGAAATTCATTCATTTTTTGCTCCTTTATTACAACTTCAAAGGCAATATTTTGGCTTGAGATGGGTTTCCTTTGTCTTTTAGTTTTCTTTCGGAGAATGTCCTTCTGACACAGGATATGTTATAACAATTATAATGCAGGTTATACTTCATGGTTTTAATACAAACTCGCAAATTAAATAAGCATTCCTTACAGTGCTACGAAGTTTGGAGTTCAACATGAACAACTTCTATTATCTTTCCGTGTAACGCTTCCCCCCCCCCCTTTTTTTTTTCTTCTTTTTTTAATAGAGAAGTGGCGTCAACTCTATTACACACTGGTGACCTTAAGCTGACCCCTACTGGACTGTGAATGGTACTGCAACAGTCTGGAGGGAGCTCTCCGTGGTCCTGAAGACGCAGACTCAGAAGACGGATGAGCAAAAATTATAAATTCCAGGTCGAAACCAAGCATCGGGATGGGTGGGGGGGTGGACGAATATAAGAAATGTTCACAAATGATGCATTGCCTTCATGATAGAAACTAAAGGAGTTATTCCTGCAATAGAGTACTTTAGACTTCATTTGAACAGATTGTTCTCATAAGATTTTAAATAGAATGTGAATGAATTATTTATATATCTTCATAATAGTAATAGGCGTAGCTCAGACATATTTCTGCAATGGCCTGTGGAGTATTACTGAGTATGAATGTATCAAGGGAAATGGTGTTAAAAGATCAACGACTCAGATGAAAGACAACGAAACTTTCAAAACAGTTATTCGCTGTTCACTTCGACTCCTCGGTCAGTTATGTGAAACAGGTCCATCTTTACAATGTTCAGAACAAACATTGTAGCAGAGCAAAGGATAATGAAAAATAAATGACATCATTTTCCCGGCCGTCTGCTTTTCTGATGACAAAACTGCAGGCTGTATGTGACTGTTATTCTGTCATATGCTGGACATGCAGTGGCATCATCACAAGAGCTCATGCAAACAAAGATCATCCCTAATACATCATCAATATATTATAATATCATCCCAACATCACATCAACCTAAGGCTGTCAGTAAGAAAAGCCCAATGATTGGGATGGAAGAGTAGGAATAGCTTTTCCATGGTGGATCTGGTGGCCAAGCAGGTAAATTAGATTCCATAAAGAACTGAGAAATAATATAATAATAATAATATGGCATTTCAAACCGCATCTCTCTAGAAAACTGAAGCGATTATCAGAAATTCCCCAAGGCCTTTCAGAAAATTGACATTTAACTATGAAAAAAAAAACAGTAGATAAAACCAGAAAAACAAAGAAGTGTGGATTCTGAGATTTAGAATTAACTGAGAGACACACGGTTGACTTTTACTCTTAATTCAGCCGCTACATTTAATTACACATTTACATTCACTATTTACTGTCATTACTTATGTCCCTCCTATGTCTACACATACTTGGCCAAAACGACTTTTGACCATATTAGTATTTTTTATTTTTTTAATCCCATGCAATTGAATGTTTAAGGTTTGCCTTTTGAGGAAGTGAGAGGTGTCTGAAGTCTCTGGCACTGCTCCATCCAGAGCAGCTGACTGCTCCTGTGAGAGTTAGCTGCTCTGGGATGAGGGAGGGAGGCCTTGCCATCATACATGAGTGCTCAGAAAAGGCTTTACAGCCAGTGACTCCCAGGAACCCAGCAATCCATCTATAATATATGTCTACATAGCAGATGCTGGATTCTGCAGAATCTGCTCAAAACTTTATAAAGTGGAAGTTATTTCTGCTGTATGAATTGCATGTTTTCTTTCAAGGAGACAAGCCATATACCATGCATTATTTTCACTGTTTCATAAAGGCAGGGAGGGATTGACTGGTTTTTGAAAATTGTTTTTAATGTAACACTAAATTAAGAACACACACAATTGTGCTATAGTCATACTACTGAGAATGAATACACAACCTGATAGAAAGGGCTGGTAGCATGTTTTCTCTTGAAAATTAATTAGCTAAATTAAATAACTATAAATACAGGCACAATCGACTAAAATGTCTTTGTTGAAAATTTGACTAACGTGCTTAGATAAATGTTTTTTTTTTATAGGAACATAAGGACAGTGGATATCTATGGTAAAAACTCAACAACAGACGCCCCTCTTATTAGTGTCTTAAAAGTATATCAGTATGAAAACCGTTAACATCTGTACTGCTTAAACGATGTTTGTGCTAGACAAAGCAGATTACGACTTTTCCCGGTTTAAGATACTAATTTAATCAGTAAGATACGCACATGCTAATTAACACATGAGTCAGATACAAAAAATCATAATTAATAAAAGCAGTATATAGACTCGTAGTAGCCTAAAATGACAAATTAAGAAGAAATAATCTGTTTTTTGTTAATATTTAAGCGCAAGTGGCATATACTAAAGCATAAATAAGGACAAATATTAATGAATCTCGCTGAGTGACGTAGAGACTTGATCCTGAGGTGCGGCGATCCATCGTCCCGTTTTACCTCGCGCTCCTCACAGTCAGACAGACCGTGTCGCTGCGAGCGCTCATCCCACGTTCTAGCGCTGGGACTTCTTTAGACTTCAGTTCGCCGTGCACGTTCTTAGGAGACGTTAGGGAAGAGAGGTCTGCTTTAAACACAGTGAATGATATCAATCCGAGGAAGAGGTCGGTCATTGTGTTTTTGGCCTAAATCGTTTCTCATCATGAAGATGCGCGTGATAGCACTGACGCTCGTTCTGGGGGTGTTCGGGCAGTGCGGCATCCTTGCCGGAAAGGGTGAGTAGAACTTGGAATCGGCACGCTACACCACAGAAACACACGCGCGAGCCCGTTTTAGGCTACCGCTGGGCATCTTTGATCAGTTGCGACTTGATCTTTATCTTGGCTCAATGAACATGTTCTGAGTCGCCTACCGTAAGCGCTATAGGAACACTCTCAGTTCACAACATCTATCCTTGCTGAAACCAAGTTTGCCCGTCGACTTGACTGGTCTCGGTTTGTTTCATTTGACATATAGTTTAAATGCCGATTCACCAATCAATCGTGTTATTTTTGTGATCTGTGCTGTTTAATGAATAAAGGTGCATGTTTTCCTTATTAAAGTAGCCGAGAATGTACATGAGATTTAGCCTTAGGCTAACACTTGGAGTCAAGATGCAAAAGACACTTATTATCCACCGTGCTCGTTAAGGATGTCCTTCGTTTCACTTTCTTAACTTCTTATTTCTCGAGGAATAGCAATGTTCCAGCTGTGACAAATCCCACATCAAGGCGCACGTATTTGGCGCACTCACATTCATGGAATTACCGTACCGCTTGTGAATCTATGCATGCCGTTTAACGGGAAGCTTGATTGGTCAGTAAGAAATGAGTCTTAACAGTATCTGATAACAAACGTCGAGCGACGTTTGCAGAAACTACAGCCCACGGCCCCAAATAGTTCACGCGCGGAGAACGTTCTAAATTACTCCCTCCGCAAAGTAAACAAATTACCCTCAAGTTGTGCGCGAGATGATGAGCATCTTAGAATTTTAATTGAGTCCCTTGAGCGAGCAGGAATATGGAGTTGTTAAAGGGCTCAACTGGGTACAAGTCGATATTCCCTCTCATTTACATTGCCCCTGGAGTCATTGGTGCAGATTGTAGTTTTTTTTAATTTTCAATCTCAGTATGTTGGATGGCCGAACATTTGCATTCCGCTTTCTGAATTTTTATTCAAATATTATGAAAAAACGTTTGTATGATTCTTAATGTACGAAATTCATTACAGGGTGAAACAGAAAAGAACAGATATGCTCGCAGAATGTATACTTTACATCCACTATATACTTGATTATTAATTCAGTCCAGTGAAATCCGGCGATAGTGGAGATTAAATCAAGATATTAAAGATATTAGTATAACGTATGTGGAATATTACTGAGTTGCGTATAGTTATATATAGTTTCGCTATTCAGCAATTTCAAATCAGTAAGCCTGTCGTTACTACTAAGTGTCATTGTGTTGACTGTCTATGTGCTACAATTAAGATCACTCAGTTCACTACAACACAGCTAATAAATCGTTTGTAGTCGTTTGACGGAACATCCATTCCGTCATAAGGACTAAAGTGTTTAATAAATTGTCAATACCCTACAAGTACTTTTGCTGGTTCGTGTTGTTTGCTGGTAGATGCTACGTTGACCTCAGCAGTTTGGTTTTTCGGGTGAGCCATTTTTGGGGCGTGACGTGCGCTTTGCTCGACAACTGAGCGTCATTTCAGAGTCGAGTGTCGGTGCTTTCGCCGCTACTCTTCAGAGAGCCCGAAGTGGTTGAGACCGTATGAGACGGCATCTAAGAGGCAGAGACTCTCCGAACCCTGCATGCCAGGATCTATCAGAGAGGGGGCGAGAGAGGGAGAGGGTGAGAGAGAGAGAGAGAGAGAGTGAGGGAGAGTGCGAGGGAGAGAGAGAGAGAGTGAGCATATGAAGGAAGGAAATAAGAAGGGGAGGGCTTCAGGGAGCAGGAACAAAACAGAAACAGTGACAAATAAACACAGGAATGTGAAAAAACAGGCGAAGATTTATGTTGGCCTTTTCTCAGAAAGCCCTGGCATTACCCAGGCGCCAGATAAATTGTACCGCCTATCCAGAGAGGCCGCATAACTCAGGCACCGCCACTGCAACCTAGGAATGGCGGAGCAGGGAGAGGCGTTCTCTGCCGCCCTGCCGTCGTTGTCGCGGGAACAATGCTACACCCTCGTTAAGAAAAAGGTGGGGTGGTGGGGTGTCATTGCAGCACGGCCCGTTGGCTTCGCCTTTTCCATCGTCTCTTTCATTCCTCGCTCCAGGGCGTCTTCGCAGGGAGCGTGACATCATTTGAAGTCGGAATGCTATGCAGACGCACGACTTAATCTGAGTCTTAATTACCCAGCATGCATCATTACTGTCAGCGTGCTGAGCGGCAGGAAGTGGTGGACAGGGCGGTTGGGCGGGGAGGGGGTTGGTGG
>JAOYMR010000015.1:10202131-10213888 GCA_025802075.1 Tenebrosternarchus preto | reverse complement strand
GGTGAAGGGGAGAGGGGTGTGGAAGTGAGCAGCGTGGTGACGGATGTGGTGAGAGGGGTGGAGGAGAAGGTGGAGGGGTGGAGGAGAAGAGGGGAGGGGAGGAGGTGAAAGATGGAGGGAAGCTGGGCTCCACTAGCCAGCTGGGCGAATGGCACCAATGTCTCCCCCAGGGACAGCTCTGGCCAGTCTGCACAGGAATAACACTGTGAGCTCATTCACACACACACACACACACACACACACACACACACACACACTCATTCTCTCCACAGAGGAGTGCACTGGCTGGTGTTGTGAAGATGTTGCGGGTGTGCTGGGATTCAGTTCTGTGCTCTCTCACTGTCTCTATGAAGTGGGTTGTTTCCTCTGATTCAGTCTCAATTAAACTGTTCCAGCTGCCCATTGGGAAGAAGAGCAATGGTTTCTGGGATACCTTCCTGCGGTCGTCCCTGTAATTGGTTGTGCTGTGTGCTGGTTAGCTGACATGGGTAAAGGAGGGTTTGCATAGTGAATGTGTGTGTGTGTGTGTGTGTGAGCAAGTGAGTAGGTGAGTGCAGGAGTGGGCCGGGAGCTGGAGGGTGTCTGGGCCGGGTGCTGGAGGGTGTCTTGGTGTGTGTAGCTTCCTCCAGGAGGTGCAGCTGATGCTTCCAAGATCCACGTGTGTCTTTCGACTCCCACTGCCTTTGGTTGACCTTCACTCACGGGATGGGCGGTTCTGATCCTCACGCTTCGCTGCAACTGGCCACCGGAGTGGCGGCTCTGCTGCCGTGTCATTGGTCACAGACGGAGCGACAGGATTGGCCGATGACCGAAAATGATGGGATGAGCGGCACGAGCTTGGGCCCGCCGTCCTGGAGGGAGAGCAGCAAAGGACATGTCTCTGCTTGCAACTTTTTATTTTTCTCTTGATTGGCTCCTCGGTGTGATTCACTCTGACCTTCTACTGGAATGAGGGAAGAGAGAGAGAGAGAGGGAGAGGCTGAAGGAGAGAGAGAGAAAGAGACAAAGAGAGAGAGAGAGAGAGAAGGCCTCTGTAAGCCAGTAGCTGTGACACTGAGCAGAATGTTTTTCTGTGCTGTTTGACAAACCCTCTTTCTCTTGGTTAATTCAAAACACTTTAATGAACTTCCACTGGACACCATTTTTGACAAACCATTCTAGTTCACCCTACAGAAGCTTTTCTGTGGAATCAAGGCCTTGTCAGGCACCTTTTTGGTCTGTAGCGATGCTAAACAGCCGTGTCTCAGAGTGCCCTATCGTCCACGGCGGTTATTCTCACAGCTGTTGCTGTGGAAATGCCTCAGAGGTTGCCAGGATCAAGGCCACACCCCCCTCGAACAGACACAAACACGCGTGTGTGCATGTGAGCATGTCTGTGTGTCTCCTTTTCCTTGAGCATGGCCGACATCAAGCCCGCTGCCTAATCTGCAACTTCAGAGATGCCCAGCTCCAGTGACTCCGCCCACACGGCCACAGGGCGGAGCCTTTCACCCACACCCTGAGAAGGTGGAGATATAGTGTGGGTTTTGCAGGTGAGAGAGGACGGTGCTTTGACTAAAGAGAGCTTTGCTAGGTGGATGAGACATCTCGGCTGTCACAGTGCAGGTGGAGGGTTTAGACTGGAACATCTGCAGTAACCCACCCCACCCTGCCCATCCTCCCACCTCCCATGCCTGTCCCTGTAAACACACTAGGCTGGCTCCAAGCAGTGGTCTCTCTCTCTCTCTCTCTCTCTCTCTCTCTCCTCCCTCACACACAGCTTCTCCATGACCATAGAGACTCAAACAGAGATAATGGGAGAGCTACTTGCTGCTTGTTTTAATTACATCTCCAATTTGCACACATCAGCATAAAATATTTACACAAGTGTGATTGCACCACAGCATGAGGCAAGGTGAATACATGTGTGTGTGTGTGTGTGTGTGGATGGATGTGTGTGTATCTGTGTTTGGGTGTGTTTCCTGAAATCGATGGCTCAGAAAGACACTAAAAGAAAAAGTGGTGGAGTGGTTTTAGTGTTCAGTGAGTGCTGGTTCTGTCACTGGTCGTGAGTGAGCAGGTGCCGTGTGTCCTGGCGCTGGATTAGACCCGCTCGCCGCTGACGAAGAAGCGGCGGTGATGGCACTAGATAAACTGATGCTGCCATACGCCTCCACCCACTCCATCTTTTCCAGTTGATGCAGCAACAGCTCGCCCACCCTAGACCCACTAGAGCAGCTGAAACTCCTACATCTACACTGAACTGACTATATATATACTGTGGTATAAGTGGACTATATATAATGTGGTTTACTGTTGTGCTATACATGGAGTATATATATATTATATATGTATATATATATATATAAAATGTGGTTCACTGCTGTGTTATACATGAGTTGTTGATTAGTGGAGCCACACGAGGATAGGTTCCGTCTCGAGTCTTGGTCCCCCTAGGATTTCTCTCTTTATCCACACAGGGAGGGTTTTCTTGTCAAGGCTACCACTGCTTTGCTCATTAGGGATCTGGACACAAACATCTGTGAAGCTACTTTGTGACAAAGCGTGTTGTAAAAAGTGCTATATAAATTAATTTGACTTTGATTCTGACGAGGAAAAGACTCGCTGGGGAAGATGCTGAGCCTCATTACAAAGGACCGAGCATGTACCCAAGTGTGTGTGTGTGTGTAGCGTTCTGTGAGCTCTGAGGGTCTGGGTGTAGGCCTACATGGCTATTCAGTGTCAGGCTGCTACACCCAGCATGGGGAGACCGAAGAACCCCCATGAAAGCAGTTATAAATTTTCATATCTTTCTGTTGCCCTCGGCGACATGCTGGATTTGGTTTAAACGGGTCTGTTAAAATATGTCCTGTTCCATCAGGCAGAGTTAGAGATGGAGGGAGGGGCGGAGGGTTGAGCTGGGGTGGAGGGGGTTGGTGGAGGGAGGCCTCTGCTTCGCCTGCACAGATGGAGGCCTCGGCTACCAAAGGCATCCAGAACGCAGACACCTTGTTCGCACCGTCACAATTTTCACCAGCATTTCCTTGCCAACACCTTCTCATTCCATGCTCTTTTCTCTCCTCGTTGGGTCAGCTCTGTTCTCCGCCCACCGCCCCCACTCCACCCGTCAGGGCCGTACAGCTCGCTTCTTGGCGCCTCTGCTGAGGCTCGGGTGGTGCTGCAGGTGGGGGGCTCCGCCCTGGGCGGTGCGAGACCACCGTCTTCATCTCTCCGTAAGAGAACAGCGATGCCGTGGATCTCTCTGAGCTCCTGCCTCGTCCTCGCAGCTGCAGGTGGAGTGGAACCTCTGTGCTAGCGCTGTGTCCCAGCTCCAACGCTGGCGAGGACGGCGTGGTTATTTTCAGAAGCTGTGCTCTGACTCAGTAATGATTGGCACCTCGGATTATTGCTTCACCCAGTTCTTCGTCCAGACCTCAGGTCGTGCTTCCAAGCGGTTGTAGTTCCACGCGAGAAGAAGACGGCCATCCCTGCTCGCCTCGCTCACCGCCTCCCAGTGCTCCTGTCCTGTCAGGCTTTATCAGGCAGGAGTCGAGACATCCCGGTTTCTCTCCTGACCTGCACACAGCTGCTCGTCTTCTGCCAGTTGCCGGGGTTACAGCGTTGCCAGACCTTCTCGACGGTTTCTTTCCCAGGATTACTGGCTCTTCGTCAGGGGGTTCATGGATGCCAGATATTAGTGATTGTGTTTTAGACTTTCCAACTTCAATGGCTTTCAAGATCACCACCAGTTTCAGGTTTCCCAGACGCATTTATCTACAACTTTCATTTTGGCTGTAAATACGACTGATGTGCTTCACACACTCCACACATCAACAAACACTCACAGACACTCCACACACATTCACACACAGTCCCTCCACTCACCACATGCTCATGCGCACACAGTCCACACACTCGTCACAGTGACACACCCTCCACACACTTCTCTCACTCCCACACACTCAGGACACTCCCCACATTAAAACTCCTTGTGATCTTCTCAAACCGCGATGCTTCAGCACGAGTGGAATAGTGCCATAAAACTTTTAGGCCGATTCCTCTCTCTAATGTAGTGGTTTTTGGCAAAGCCATACTGATTTGGGAGGGATGTGTGCTTGGCTCGGCATGTCACTCAGATGAAAACAAGAGTTTTACCGGAGGGTGGGACCTTGCCTGTGCTCAGGGAAGGAGGAATAAAATAGAATCATGAAAACAGCTCGCATCACAGCGTTGTGTGTGTGTGTGTGTGTGTGTGTGTTTACACGCACACACTCCCCCTGAGTTCTCATTACTCATGTTTGGAGCTGAAGTGTCCCAGTCTGAACACCTGTGCCAGTGTGCAGGAGCCTCCCAGCAGAATGTAACATACGCACAGTAAGGAAGCTCTCCTCCCTCCCTCCCTTCCTCTCTCCCTTCCTCCCTATCTCCCCTCTCCTCTCCTCTCCTCTCCTCCCTCCCTCCCATCACCTCCCTCCTTCCTTTTCCTCTCCTCTCTCCTCCCTTCTCCTCTCCTCTCCTCTCCTCTCCTCTCCTCTCCTGGCTAATACTTCCTCATAGAAGTGGATTAGCACAAACCTACATAGATACCCAACCTCTCATCTGCCAGATCCTGCCAGAGAGCATGTAGGAGGGGCATCGTGCTTTTAATCTGCCCCTCCCCCTGCTCCAGCCTCTCCCCTTCTCCCACCCCTTCTCTCCACTGCAATGTTTCTAATGTGACCTGGATACAAAGAACAGGAAGCAAACATACTTTTTCTGACCCTCCATCCCAGGTGATTCATTTGAACGAATCATTTGTTGTTGGTTTGAGTGTTAGAGAGACAGAGTGGGAATGAAAGAAACAGAGAGAGAGAGAGAGAGAGAGGGGAATAGAGGACATGTGTAATGTTTTCTTGACATATGTTCACATATGTAAGGACCTGTGTATATACAGTTGCAGGTTTTCTTACAGTAATTTGCAAACTATGAAATTTGTGGCAAGAATGATTCTGAATGATTCTGAATTAATCCTCAAATGTGATTCAATCTTCCTCTAACACATAATAAGAAATACAATCTTATTCAAACATAAACATGACATTTTGCATATTGTATATTACGTGTGTATTTTTTTTTTCTGAATGTTCTAAACAGTGATTATGTAAAGAAAGGTAAGCATCTAAAACAATGAACTTATGAGAAAAAAACAACACGAAAACCAGGTGCTAAATCTGACAGGCCGGGAGGAAAAGATGCTTTTAAAGACCTGTTCAGCTAGGCAGAGCGTTCTCACATGGAAAAAAAAATACAGTACACCACGTCTGCCTCTCCATGGAGTGAGTGTCCTACAGAGAACAGCCGAGGGGGTCCCTTTGTGGAGTCTTCAAACAACAGGCAAAGGTCCCCATGGCGACAGCAGAACTCAGAGCAATAAGAAAAGCACTCGACAGGAGTGGTAGCTCATTGGAGGTTACCATGGAGAAATCCACTGCTACGGGGAAAGCAAACAAACAAAGGGAGAAATAAGATTTGCTAACGAGTGCATAGTTTTGTGTATCATTGTGGGAACAATGATCTGTGGACATTTAAGACATTTTTTTTCCCCGCTTTTTTGATAAGTGTGTTTAGGTTTGGAGAAATGAGGAATTTTACACACTAACACTTCCTGATAGTAAAAGCATACGCTTCACACGCTCACACACACTCACACACATCAACCCTCTCTGATAAAAGCACTCCACACACTCCCACACTTACACGCATTCAAAAACACTCACATACATAGTCACACACACACACACACACACACACACACACACACACAGTCACACACACAAACCCTTCTCTGATAAAAGCATGCATTCACGTGTGGAAGCCTAGCGTCAGAGCTGAGACGTACAGCGGGACAACGTTCCAAGACCTGAGGGTCTGGCCACAACCGCGTGTCCTGAAAAAGATGGAATTCTGTATTCTGGAAACGACGGAATCGAAGTCCTGACCTCAGTCCTGCTGCAGTGCTGTGATCTGAACAAGCAAGACTCCAGCCATTTCCCACAGATGAGCTCCGGCACTTCCTGGGCCCAGACGTCCTCCCAGTGTTCACACGAACCCACTCGCCGTGGAGGAGCTTGCGGGAGTTACACAGAAGGAATCATCTGAATGACCTTCAGAATGTCCAGACCAGGGTTTTTCCCGATCCCTGTCCCGCTGTGAACGCTCCAGAGTTTTCCTTTCTTTTCTCTTTCTCAAAAAACTGCAATCAACAGCGACATTCCGGGATCTAGGAATGTCGGCGCAGGTTGAGGAACGCCGGCTTACACCATTCCGCAATGTGTGTGTGTGGCTTACACCATTCTGGAATGCAGACATTGCGCTGTATAATGATCCGTGTTGTTTGTTAAATGAGAGTGTGCCATTATTTATTACCACGGCTTGTTGCCACTTGCGGTCATAAAGATCGGCTCACATTTTGGAGAGCGCTCATGCAGAACTCCAGATAACTAAAAATGACTCTGGCAAGCAAAAAAAAACTGGTGTGCATTATGAAGAAAGCAGTTTGTGTTTTTCTTTGAGAGAGGACAGATCTGTCAAGGTTCGTGTGACTTTCCGGAAAGTGCCGTGTCATCCGATGACGTTGTTGTGCGCGTTCCTGCACACACGCCGCGAAGGCCTTGTGTGTGCGTGCGTGTCCATGTGCAGCGAGGGCACGCGCACGCTCGTGTGTGTGTGTGTGTGTGTGTGTGTGTGTGTATACGCATGTTTGTGGGTGTGTTCATGTGTGTGAATTTAAGTGCATGGGTGAGTGTGTGTGTGTGTGTGTGTGTGTGCATGTGTGAGTGTGTGTGCGTGTGTGTGTGTGTGTGTGTGTGTGTGTGTCCTTCTGTTATCTTCCCGTGACAGTAGCACCCGAGCCCCCACTCCGGCATATTTCCATTAGTCTGTTTTGATGTTCCATCCTGCTGGTTCCTCCTGCGAGACGGACCACCCGCTGTAGCTTGGGTGGAAACAACTACACCACCCCTCCACCCTCCTCCCCATCCTCTTAACCCCATGCTGCTCTCCAACCCATCCTCCACTCCTAAATTTCTCCAAACTGCTAGGGTCTCCATCCCACCCCCCTCCTGCCAGCTCCTCTCTCATATGTTTACTCAGTCGGCATGGAGCTCGTCATAGCAACAGCCCCCTCTCTTCCCATGACGAAGATTCATCTCTGGTAAATGGTTTCTGCCCTGAGATGTCTTATTTGTGCTGTGTAATTGATTGAGTCCATAGGTTTTTATATTATTTTCTTGCCTCTAGTCTCATCATGACACTCCCTGTACACACACACACACACACACACACACACACACACAGCCTACTTCCCAGAGTTCCTAAAGAGAGGGAGTGAGAGCTGACGGAGATAGAGAGTGAGGAAGTCTCCACTGACATTTAGTTTGTTTTCATTTTGTGAACATGATTTTGTCTTCCATCAGAGAAAAAGTGGTTCTGTGGATGCAGGCTTGTGTGTAATTGTGTGTGCGTGAGTGTGTGCGTACGTGCGTGTGTGTGTGTGTGTGTAGCTCTTTGTGAGGATTGCATGTCCCCAAAATGACTGGAAAACATTTAAAACATTGACATTGTGGGTGCATTAACCCCAAATGGGAAAAATATTATTTTTTTATTTGCAATTATTTGCAGTTATTTGTCTGTCGAACAAAATCGTTTTTTTTTTGTTTATTCGTTTTTTAAAAAACAACCTCATTGCTGAGGTAAAAGTTGGGATTAGGTTTAGGGTATTCATACAGTGTTACACTCAGTTATTCAGCAACATCTTACTGAACTACTAACACAAATAGAAATAGAAATACCTTGTAAATACAAGAATATAAGAATGTGTGTGTATGTGCACAGTTGTGTGTGTATATATCTTTTCATTCTTTACAGAAGCTAAACACACTTTTGTGATATGGTTTTGAAATGAGGTTTGGATACTGGTTTTGAGCTGTGTGTGTGTGTCACTGTGTGTGTGTGTCACTATGTGTGTGTGTGTGTGTGTGTATCACTGTGTGTCTGTGTGTGTCACTGTGTGTGTGTCACTGTGTGTGTGTGTGTGTATCACTGTGTGTCTGTGTGTGTGTCACTGTGTGTGTCACTGTGTGTGTGTGTGTGTGTGTGTGTGTCACTGTGTGTGTGTGTGTCACTGTGTGTGCATCATCTTTAAGTCACAACACAATCATTAGCATCTTGGCCTCCCCTCTCCCCTCTCCTGCTGAATCTGGCTGGGATTCTTTGGCACTGTGAGGTGGCCTGATGTTCTCCAGCACCAGTTCCTATACTCACAAGTCTGGTTGGGTAGAAAAAAAACCTGATACCTTCTACATTCATTCTTTAGGGGGTTTTATTCATAAAACAATGACAAGCTTCTCCAGTGACAAGAACTACAGGCCTGGACAGACATCTGAGAGAGACTGGAAACGAGTTCTGACACCAAGTATCTCCCCCTCTGTCTCTCTCTCTCTCTCTCTCTCTCTGTTTCTCTCTCTCTCCCTGTTCTTTACTTCGGCTGAGTATGTCTGCTGGTTCTTTGCTGTTGTCTGAGATAACTCTCGTTCTGTGAGGCCTCTGTAGAAACATAGCTGAGAAATATCAATATGCTTCCTCTTCAGAGACGATGAGAGGAAAAACAGACTGGAGCCCGTCTGTCTGGAGACTCGCCTAGACCGGTCTGTCTGGAGACTGATCCGTGTCCGTCTGTCTGGGGGCAAGACGGCTGCCGCTCTGCGCAGTCTGACTGTCTTTCAGACATCCTGCCCTGGCCTTGACCCGCTGCTGGACGGGACATGCGATACCTCTTCAGACAGACAGGAAAGAGGGAGGAAAATAAAGAAAGAGAGAGGCAGAGAGGGAGAGCCATGCAACGCCAGTCTGGAGGATCGTTTATTGTCATTACGAAGGAGTCGGAGACTCGCTCTGTTTTGCGAGGATCACGCAGCGCCTGTCCCGCTTCGTCCTGTACTGCTTCATCGCCTGTGTGGTGCTCTTAACAGCCTGTGAATCAAGCCCTCAGACAGTATCTGCCGGGGTGAAACGCGCTCTGACGTTCATCGTGTGGTCCACTGTATCACGCCATTTCTTGATAGATCATTTCTGATCTGGAGAATCATTCGTGCCCTTTTAATGAAGTGGATTATCTATCTGCCACTCACTGCACCAGAGGAGAATCCAGTTAGAGGCTTTCAAGGCAGGCGAATTGAGTAAAAAAAAAAACAACAACAAAATGGCCGTAAATAACTGACATTTTGATGGAATGAAACCACCATGACTCATTGCATTATAGCTTCAAAGACCGATGGCTTTAATGGAGAACTTTCATAATATGAACGCAGGGGTGGAGCTTAAATTCAGTAGTGTGGTGCCCCGCCCATTGGAGAAAATCTTTCTGCTACGTCTGGTAATATGGGCCTGGTGTCGGACATTAAAGATTCAGGCTCTGAATTATGTTATGCGCGAGTGAGCGTCTTGTACAGCATAGCACCACACATAATAGGAACATATTTTCTGAAATGCTATTGAATTCCAACCTTGCCTAGTAACTTTTTTATTAATCCTAGCACTGTTGGGAGCACCAGGTATTGGCTATCTATGAAAACATACTCACCATTCTTCAACGCCTTAGTTATTAAGTTATAAATTCTCATGTGCAGTATTGATAGAACTGATGTTCTACTCAGAGTTGGCAGTGGCCATCACTCAGACTGTATGTATACGAGAGACAGTCACGTCTCTCAAGGCCTGTGCGGTTTCAGTTAAGTCACCAACTGGAATATCATACTAGATTTTGGAATGCATTGTTTTTAACACTGAACATTCGTCATTTCGTTCTATCATAAGTCGGCCTGCCTTTTTTTGTGGAGCAAGGTTCATTCTCCATCACGACCCCAGGTCTGTCTGTCTGTCTTTGTCGCTCTGTCTCAGTGGGACAGTGAGACAGACAACCACCTCACAAATCACACTCATCTGTGGGCTCTTAAGCACTTATTACACCAATTATCTGTTTGCTGGGGACACACACGGCCTCCATAAAGCTCTGCTTCTCCTTTCTCCTCTGCTCCTCCTTTCTCCTCTGCTCCTCCTTTCTCCTCTGCTCGCTTTTGGCCATGTTGTGCCGTTTAAGAATAATTGGACAGAAAGGGGCCTCTGTCACTCAGCGGAATCCATCATGACCCTGCCGTCCTTGTTAGTGCTCCAACCGCTACTCCAGCTTCCTACCTGAGACGGAGGAAGTCTTCTGAAATGACATTAGTGTGTGTGTGTGTGTGTGTGTGTTTGTTTGCTTGTGGTTTTGTGTGCCGTTCCCGCCATCACCAGAGGAAGTGCCAGGACTCCTGGGTGGTAAAATGGTATTCGATAGGTCCCGAGTCTCCGTACCGAGAGTCGCGCGAGATGCTGGCTGGCGAGATGCATTTTACGACCGTCCCTCCGCGGTTGGCGTTCCCGTACGGATGTGCGCCTCCCTCCGGATGGAGGAAGGAGATCCGGAAGCGTTGGGCCCAGGCACGGTTCCCTCGTCCCTCCCCTGTTCCTCGTGCTGATCGAGAGCATGTCTGCTCTCTAACGGCACACTGCGGAGAACGTCGCTAATCCTGTGGTCTTCAAACCCCACACTGTTGACCTCCAAGCTCTGATGAGGAATGAGAGGCCCGGGTTCACCCGCCTTCTCTCTTTTCTCATAACAGCTGCAGTGATGCTGAATCCATTTTCCTGCAAACAGTATCACTGGATGAAATAAAAGCCAGTCCTTTTAGAGTTAATATGAAAACCAGATCTTTTAAAGTTCCTTTACTTCAAAAAAGATTAGGACTGACCATCTAATGACTCTTCATAAAAGGTCTCATCTTTTTTTACAGTATACAGCTGTACGAGGAGACAATCGTGTTTGGGGAGAGAATCACGCCTTTAGCGGTTTCTTCTCTCACAGTACTTTGAATTATCACTGTTTGAAGCAAGTCATCTGTTGCCTTCAGAGAACTTCGAAAGACTGATAGAAGACCTAACGCACGAAAGAAAGAACAGCGGATGATTTGTGCATCGGCTGTGACATTTTCTGTACTGACGCCATTAAACACTCAGATAGAGGGTTTATGGATAAAGTGGTTATTTGCCATGCCCACCTGATTACGCATTGATCTGTTCGGAATGTTTTGCCGCTAGGATCGATCGCTGTCTGCCTCTCTATGAGTGGTGATTAGAAGAGGCCGGCCAACGTCCTCTTGTGCCCCAGCGTTTAGGGAGCTAAATCGTGTCTGGGAGCAGCACCTTGACGCCGTGAGTGAACGTCTGGCGAACTCTCCAAGGCTGAATGTTGAATGTGAGCGGTTGGGAGCACCTGAGCCGGTGTGATCTCCCACAGCGGGGTGGCATTATCAACCGCACGCTACGCTGTCGAGAGGCTGCCAACGTCTAGATCTCAGCTCCCACTCGAACCTGATCTCCTCTCTCTCCCTGTGAACCAGCTTCCGCAGATGCTGTTCGAACACCTGCAGCCCTCTCCCCCTTCCTTCCTTTCTCCCCCTCTCTCTCTCTCTCTCTCTCTCTCCCCCCTCTCTCTCCCTCTCTTCCCCTCCTCTCTCTTTGTCTGTCTCCCTCTCTCATTGTATTATTCTTTCTGTATCTCTTCCCCTCTCTCTCTCTCTCTCTTTCTCTTTGTTCCTACGTGGGGGGGCCCCCCCCCCCCCCCCCACCCACCACCAGAAGAAATAGTAATAAAAAAAAACAAAATACTGTTTGAGATGGGTTTGTTGTTAGGGTGATGTTGGA
>JAOYMR010000015.1:10164397-10171493 GCA_025802075.1 Tenebrosternarchus preto | reverse complement strand
CCCCCCCCCCCCCCCCCCCCCCCCCCCCCCCCCCCCCCCCCCCCCCCCCCCCCCCCCCCCCGCGACCATTGGGATCACTGCATTAGTTGCCATGGCACCGACGAGCATACAGTATAAAACCCAGGGAAGATGCATCTTAAACATGGCTTTTTTTGAAACACAAATGCGCTGCGCCGTTGAATTGCAGTTTTAGTATAAACATGATGGTAGCATATGTTTTAATGTGCTATGAATATACATATTAACCTAAATATCACCAACTGTATTAGCATGTATTTACATATTTGGCACAGCACTTGTGAAATCAGGTCGCTGTAATAGACACACTTTTGAGTACACTGAGGAAAAACAAATGAATTCTCTAAACTTTTATAGGAGTTTCCACTATTTTCTCAGTATGTATAAAAATTTCAAGAGTCAAGAAATTATAGTCAAAGCCTTATTATCCCCCCAGAAAATGCAACTGAGACCTGATGGAATAGATATTTGGTTACAGTTTAATACATTTGCCAATTTATTTTGATGCTTCTACTTGAATAACTTGTTCTGTAGCAAATTGATGATGTATTCAAAGCCACAGAAAATATCAGTGTTTCAAATATTCAGCATGTTCTAAAGTAGAAAACTTCTGAAAAATTATTTCAGTGTCTTATTGACTGAAAACAAGGAGTGGAAAAATGTGTCACTGATTGTATCATCAGAATCCTTGGAGGAAGTCTTATGATTTCTTTGTCTTGTTCTCAGACAAACAGCCACAGTGGTATTCAATATTTTATATTTTGTATTGATGCTAGTTGAAAGTTTCTGTCTTCCATGGAGAGTAATGTAGTTTGGTTTTAATATTTATTTTCATGTGAGGTTGTATGAACTTTGCCAGACCTAGTACTGGAGGTACATACGCTGATATGAACTTAGCATAATGATTAATTTTAGACTCTACATTACACTCAGGAAACTCTCTAAGGTTGAAATAGTGAAATTGTGTTCAGTATTCTTTTTGTAACAGTGCATTAGGCTTAGATTCCCATAGTTTCTCAAATTTTAAAATGCAATCTTGCCTCCTGAAACTGGGTGACACTGCACAAACTGTGCAAGTAGTCATTCCGTTACAAACTGGGCAATCAGTCATTCTGTTACAAGCTGTGCAATCAGTCATTCTGTTACAAACAGTGTAATCATCATTCTGTTGCAAACTGTGCCACCCTCATCTGTGTCATCCCCACACACAATCCTCTGTTTGTTTTTGTTGCTGTGTCCTCTCTGCAGTCCCTCTCCCTGCTCCGCCCACCATTCCTGACACACCCCTGCCTTAAGTCCACCCACCTGCGTCCAGTTAGTCTCTTTCCTGTCTCCCCTGTGTCCAGTTAGTCTCTTCCTCATGTCCCCTGAGTTTTTGTCTATGTATTTATTCTTATATTTTCTGTCATTTGTGTCTTTTGTCTTCTGCGTTCTCCACCTGCGTATTGACGTCTAACCCTCTGAATATATAATCCATACTAGCTAACATGTCAAAGACATCATCTGTTCCACCGCTCACTTTAAATGAAAAGAAAAACCCCACATATTTAAGACCTAGGATCAAGATATAATATCTCATGTGGGCTTGCAACTGTGCAAACATGATGTCATCCGTAATTACAGGAAAAATATCTGCCTGGAACATTTTAGTCCACACTTCTCTGATCTATTAGCCACGCTACAACTAGCATGTTTACGCTTTAAAATACAACAGCTTGGGCTGATTAAATGTCAGGGTGCATAATTTCAATAATAATCCAACCTGGAATTCCTAAGGATGGACTGCCCTGTTTTCAGCTGCTGCACAAATTGAAATCATTTGGTTCTTTCTGGAGCTTCTGGCTCAGGAGAATTATTGCACATCTCCTCTTCCAAATGTGCCCCCTGTTTTTGCCATGGATCTCCCAGGGAAGCTTTGCTTTCTCACACAGGCTGAAGGCAACACAATGGTTGTAGGAGTAGAGATCAATTGTGAGATAAAAGTTATCATCTCTGCTTAAACTCACTCCAGAGTCCACATGCCCCGGCCATGGTGTCCCTGCCAGTCTGAAGTTACAGGGGATTCCAGAGCTGATTTCCGCTACCAGCCACCCCTGTTACAAATGAATTTCAGCACTGAAGTATTAAGCTGCACACAAATTACATGGATGATTTCATTTCATACATCCATATTAACTTACCCTCCCTTGCCTCACACTCTCCCACAGCTAATGCCAAATGCTTTTCAGCTCGGCCACTTCTGTTAGCCCAGATTTTGTACTCCACCCTCGCGGTGAGTGAGGAGCTGCAGGAGAGAGCTGGCTGCTAGCCGGAGGAGCCCATGTCTCTCGGGGGGAGGTTAATGGGGAGTGGGAGTGTCTTTGTAGGAGCAGGGGCGTGTCTTTGTGGGAGTGGGACTGGGCGTGTTTATGGGGGGTGGGCGTGTCTTTGTGGGAGTGGGACTGGGCGTGTTTTTGGGGGGTGGGCGTGTCTTTGTGGGAGTGGGACTGGGCGTGTTTTTGGGGGTTGGGCATATCTTTGTGGGAGTGGGAGTGGGACTGGGCGTGTTTTTGGGGGGGTGGGCGTATCTTTGAGGGGGTGGGACTGGGCGTGTCTTGGAGAGCTCTTGAGGTCCATCCCGAGAGCTCTCTTCCAGGCATTATGGGAATCACAGCTCAGGTCCACATCTTGGTGCTGTTTGTGTTTGACATTCCTTTTTGACCTTCCCCGGAATATAATCCGTAAAATGCATTTGCGGCCGCAGATGGAGCGGAAAACGACTCTAGCGGCAACTCCGGAGTGCAAGATGGGAAAAATTCGCAACCTGACTTGTGATTGTTATGCATATTCTGTGATTATTATTGTTCTTTATTCTCATCCACCCCCTGATTATTATTGTTCTTTATTCTCATCCACCCCCTGCCTTCTTTTTTCCCATTCTCTCCTCTAAGAGAAAATTCTGAAAGCTTTTTGGACTGCGGAATTTCAGTGGGCTTCACAAACACATCATCTGCCACAACTGTGTATCACTGTTAATGTTCTTTTATATCATTTTTGCAGTGCTGTGCTGCATCATGCTGGGATCATTGTCCTGGCCCTTTAAATTCAAAGGCTCGAATGTTGCAGGGAAATGTTACACTGCGGAGCTACAGAGGAGCCCTGCCTCTTGCTGTGTGCTTTTGTAATTCTTCGCACCAGCCAGGGCTGTTTCTAAAGAGCAGAATGAGACAGGTTGTAAAATGCAAAGAACAGAACACAAACAGAGTAAATGGTGTGGAGGGGGGGGGGGGGTATCGCTGCGGAGAGACGCGGCTGGAGGAACGTTCTTCTTATCTGGCCGAGGCAGCCGGCGGGCAGCCAGAGCAGGGGTGGGACCTCGTGGGAACGCACCTACGACTGTTCCCCCAGGCCTGCCCAGATTAAAGTGATATTACAACCCAGAGTCACCCCACCTCAACCACCCCCCTCCCCGCCATATCCACCACTCACTTCTTCCCTCCGTCCTTCTCTCCTTCTCTCCTGAAACGACACTCTGAGAGAAAACCGCCACCACAAAGGAGACCCGATATAATACCAACACAGGGTCCTTTTATTGCGGTATACGAGTTGCCATGGTGTCAGCAGATATTTTCCTTTTTGGCTTCCTGAGCAGGTGCTCTGTGGTTGAACAGTGGAAAGAGATTTCGACTCTGGAGGAAGCAGATATGTGCAGAGGACTAGAACACAGCTCTCTGTGAAGTCAAAGTCCCTCACCTGGGCGAGATGCGAAGAAATACGCGAGAAAACAGTCAGAGCTCATTATTAAAAGGCGACTGGGACCTTCTGAAAATTAAAATATGTGCGTTCGGCACATAAAAAAAAACAAAAAAACATTGTGTTCTCCGCACAGCTTTCATAATTGAATTGTTCTTGGTGGAGAATTGAAAGAGATCTGCTAACAATGTGCCCTTGAGCAAAGACCTACTGTGCTTTGGAATACCTTAGTTTATTGAGTCGGTGTGTGTGTGTGTGTGTGTGTAGGGGATAAGCTATTGTGAAATGCCACGCCGCTGTGCTGTGTGCCCGGGTTCTGTGTGCCCAGGTTCTGTGTGACTCTACCTTCACAATGAAGCAATTACGGGTGTGAGCAACAGCTCTCCATCACCCAGCACGAGCGTGCTGAGGTCTAAAAGCACACGATGTGCTGTGTGTTACAGCAGTGTGTTGGCAGGAGGCACAGTGCGGCCTGTAGAGATACCAGTGCTGAAAGAAAAGGGCTGTTTGTGAGTCCATTTGGGGCTGTGCGTCTGCGAGAGTTTGGGTGTGTGTGTGTGCACGTGTGTGTGTGTGTGTGTGTGTGTTTGTGTGTGTGTTGAAGCTCATTCAGGCTTCTGTCTTTGCAGGAGAGATCTGTGCGTTTAAGATCCACGGGCAGGAGGTGCCTTTCGAGGCGGAGGTCCTGAACCGCACGTCTGGGGAGGGCGTGCTACGGGCCCGGGGCCCCGTCGACTGTGAGCAGCAGAAGGAGTACACTTTCATCATCCAGGCCTACGACTGCGGGGCCGAACCCACAGGGGCCAACTGGAAGAAAAGTCATAAGTACGTATATGTCAAATGTAACCTGTACCCATTGTTAACCTCCTCCTTCCAGTACACTGGAGATTTATTTTTCAACATTAGCTTTTATATTGTCACCACTTTTGTTCCACCTGGGCTAACATGCTATTTGCTCTGCTGTGATATATACAGCATGTAATTTTGCTCTCAGTATAACCAGCATTGTTCACTAGGTGGGTTTTTACTCAGAGGTCTTAAAAAAAACTGATTGGCTTAAGCTAGTTGGCTACTAACAGAACTTTTTTTATGGTTACTTCAGAGCACCCATGGATCTGTTTAGAGCACTCAGGGTCGTTGGTCCTCGAGACGTGTCTAACCTTCTCGTGTTTAAGGGCATCGTGACGTGAGGTTACTCCACACAGCGTAACCTGTCATCCCACGTCGCTACAGGGGCCCGTGCCCTGTTACGTCATACGTGACCTGCCGCGTAATGGAAATGTAACGGCAGAGCGCTGGAGATCAAAGAACAGAGGGAGAACTGCCTGTTTAACACATCGCCACACGTCAGCGTGTCAGAGTAGAGTCAAGCTGCTTCCCGAGATGTTTTACACATGCCTGCAAGATTCGAGTTACTCGAGTTGAAATGATCGTGCACTCACGGTTTCATAAAGCTGCATTAAGACAGGTTCCAGACTGTTATAAATGATTTATAAGCATTTATAAGCAGCTTGGTATGGTTATAAATGATTTATAAGCATTTATAAGCAGATTGGTACTGTTAGTCGTGCTGTTTCAGTGATTTCAGCTTCTTTTTTGGCCTCTTAAAGCATTCTAGATGTGCAGTTCTGCACAGGTTACCAGTTTACCAGGTTACCAGCACACACACACACACACACACACACACACAAATATTGTTCATAGTCATGCCCTATTAACTTTTACCAGCTCTCCATTGATGACCCATCAATATGTTTTCAAAGATGCCAGAAGCAGTGTGTACACCTGATGAGTTCTCTCCCAGCAGACCACATGACAGTGGCAGGAGAAGGTCCTTGATGGAGTGTTCCAGAGAGCAGTCCTCCAGGGCCGAGAGAGAGAGAGAGAGAGAGAGAGAGAGAGAGAGAGAGCGAGAGAGAGAGAGACAGAGAGAGAGAGAGACAGAGAGAGAGAGAGAGATACAGATACAGAGAGAGAGAGATAGAAATACAGAGAGAGAGAGAAAGATACAGAGAGAGAGAGATACAGAGAGAGAGAGAGAGAAAGATACAGAGAGACAGAGAGCGAGACAGAGAGAGAGAGATACAGAGACAGAGAGAGAGACAGAGATAGAGAGAAATTTACTTTCATTTTACAACACAAACAGAATTGATTAAGTTTTGCTACAGTGTAATGGTGTTTGTGTCCATGTCTAAGAATCATTAACAATATAGGATAGCTGTGTGTGTGTGTGTGTGTGTGTATCTGTGTGTGTGTTTGAGAGTGAGATAGACAGAACAAGCTATATACAATATATTAGAGAACAGAATGTGAGTATGTCTGAAGGAGACAGAGATGGTCCAGTGTGTGTGTGTGTGTGTGTGTGTAGGTATGTGTGTGTGTGTGTGTGTGTGTGTGTGTGTGTGTGTATACACGTGTGAGAGAGCATGGTGAGCAGCAGCTCTGCAGGCTGTTTTAAAAACTGGGTCCTACAAACTTAAATCCTTCAGAAGATGTTCGCCAACATGGAGCTTCACACAGACAGCAACAGATGTGGCCTCCACCTGACCCCACGTCATCCCCCCCCACCCCCCTCCTTCTCCACCAGCATCCCACAAGTTGTTCTCCGTCCCAGCTCAGACGATGCATTATTTAACGAGAACCACTCGCATAACGAATGTGTTTAACTTTATAGGCAAAACGAATGTGTTTAACTTTATAGGCAAAGTTAAATACATTAATTATTATCATCAATAATTCCTGGTGAGGTTATTCAAAGATTCATCTTTGTCTGTATGGGCTTGCTGAGTGTAGAGTTGGAGAACAGCAGTTATAATTGGTGATAAATGGCTGAGAAATTCAGCTCCAGCTAAACGTTTCCAGCCGTTTGTTCTGTATATTCTGGTTCAAAGCGTTCGTCTTTTAACCAGATCTAATGAATTTCTCAGCAGACCATGAGGTGCTTGTTGAGTGCAGTTTTACACAAAGTGACCCTTGATTATTGAAGTAGCATCAAAAATACCACTTCGTTCAGCTCTTATAATGCTTCATTAGCTTGTTAAATGCGGCTAGGTGTTTCAATGGCATTATGTCTCTTCGGTATGTCTTCACCCCTCCCGTCCAGTCTGGCTCTGTCCGTTGAGGCTAACCTCCCTCCGTCCCTCCTCTGGACAGGGCGGTGGTACACGTGCAGGTGGATGACGTTAACGAGTTCTCGCCGGTGTTCCGTGAGCCCGTGTACCGGGCGGCGGTGACGGAGGGGAAGATCTACGACAGCATGCTGCAGGTGGAGGCTTGGGACCAGGACTGCTCACCCCAGTACAGCCAGATTTGCAACTACGAGGTGGTGACACAGGACACACCCTTT
>JAOYMR010000015.1:10149397-10161897 GCA_025802075.1 Tenebrosternarchus preto | reverse complement strand
AGGAAGGAATTTAGAAAGACTCAATCTGCCTGCACTCCATCACTCTGGCTGTCATTAACATCTGTAATCAGCTCCTGGAAACGAATTCAAAAGCAGATAAAGTATCTCTTACAAATAGAGAAAGCACACACACACACACACACACACACACGCTTTTCTTCCAAGGTCCACATTAGTTGCTCGGGTACAGCGCTGGCTCACTGAACACCGGCTCCCTGATCTCGTCTCCTTGACAGCAAGCCAGCACCTCTTTGATATGGACGATTGCAGGTAAAATGAACCTCGTGCTGTCAGACAATGGAAAGTGTTAGATATCTCTCACAGAACACCCACCCCACCCAAACCCCCCCCCATCCCTGGAGGACCGAACCACGACGGACTCGCTTTTGACCCGTGGAGTGGGTGTCACCGTGGCTACTTTAACCCCCCCCCGAGCGCTCTCAGGTTTAGGAAGCGCAGTGTGCAACAATGATCGTTATCTCTACGCTTTTAACAGACAAGTGGTCATAAGCACCTGCTCCTCTCTTACACATCTGCATTTATACTGATGGATTTTTAAACATAATTTATAATTATAGATTTAATGCAAGCTCATAATATTTAGGCAAAGAACACTAAACATAACTGTGGTATGATTTAATTTGTCTTATTATGCTGGTTGGTATGTACCGTATGGTGCACAGGTCCTGTGAATATGACCTACAGCATTCAAGCCCATTTATGGGCTCCTTTATGTGGTTTTTCAGATGACATAGAGGAATACAACTAAATGCAAATCGCGCACAACGTCGACTATATGAATGCATCTGCGAACGTGGATCGCCAAGACAACGGAGGACGCCTGTCTCCGTTGCCGTAGAGACTCACAGTTGAGACAATGGCACACGTGTCATTCAAGAAAAGTGTGTTATATATGGTCGCTATGTACGGATGTTGCACAGTTATAAACATAATGAGTTTGTGCTAGAATAGCACAAGCAATCTACATGAGTGGTTGTTTACATAAATAATGTAAACAACTAACAGAACAAATACTTAAGACAGTCTCCGTACACCTCTTGTAACAGACTGGTTTGGTTTTACACGTGGATATACGTCTTGTATTGTGTTCAAAGTTGAAAATCGTTTTTCTCGGTTTTTGCTTGTTTGTTTTCGATTAAAGGCTAAAACACCCGTGAGGTGACTCAAAGCGTCCCTCTTTGTCACCACTTCCCCCGCAGCGTGTGAGAAAAACGTTTCTCTCTGTCTGACTCGCTTCTAACTCTCCTGCCCCGCCTCTGTTCGCCTCTCCCGTCTGAAGGTAACATCCGGAACACGGAGCACCTGAACTACGACAAACAGCAGCACTACAAGATCCTAGTGACGGCCTACGACTGCGGCCAGAAGAGGGCGATGGAGAGCGTGCCCGTCCACATCGACGTCAAGCCCGTGTGCAAGCCTGGCTGGCAGGGTGAGTGGCCTGTCCTTTTCTCTGCCCCTTACCCCAGTCTCCACCTAACCCCGCCCCCCCCCCGGTATCGGCCACGAGCAGCCACGCCTCAAAATGACGTTGACGTGGCGACCTAAAGCTTTTGGTTGTCATGTGGTCTCATGACCTGAATCTGAACAACATTATGGCAAGAGATACTAGAGAAACCGATGCCTCTGAACTCTTCTCCCTCAGAGGTGCTATTTTCTCTTTCTCTCTCGCTCTTTCACTGTCTTCTTTCATTCTGCTCAAGACAGCAGAGGTACTTAACGCATGTCCACTAAGACATGGCCTCATTACCCAACCCCTCGTTTTCACTTCACACTGGTTTGTATGTTTGGGACAAAACAGGCTTCTACTAGTGACCTCACCGAGCATCATCACTCATTCCTCCCCAAAATGTCTCTTTTGTGATGTCATAATTAGCATATACGATGGCCCTGGTCCACTTTGAGCCCAACTGGCTCGAATGGTTTGAATTCTGCTGTTAGATGTTGCCAGTTTAAGACATTTTTAAACTTCCCTCCAATGTCAGCGGATTTACAAAACTGCTTGGGAAATGGGAGAGCACAGAATGCCTTCACCACCGCATACTTTCATAGTTTAGAAATATCCGAAATGTCTGAATAAAACGAATGTATTCGTGGTTAATGTATTCATGGTTAATGCCTGCGTAACCATGGCCAGTAACCATGTGGCGACGGCAGGGCTGACTGCATGATTTCAACTGCTTTTGTACACTTGGATTTTTAATGCTTTGATTATTATTTGATTATTTCATTATTTGACTATTTCATTATTCGCGTCCCTTCATCAAGCCATTAACGGCTTAGATTAAGTGACTCTATTTTACTTAAAAGTTAAATGAGAGAGCAGAGGTAACTTCATAACTTACTTTTTATATAGAATTGGAATAACTAACTTCATATTTTTCTAAGTGCGACAGGAATAATGAGAGGCCCTAATCCAGAAGATCTTGCTCTGGAATAATATAGTTAATCTCCTCAAGAATGATGAATGTTTCTAATCAGGTTCAGATTGCATACAGATTGCATTCTGGTTCAGTGTGTATCACACACTCTCAGCATTTACTGCAGTAATCAGAATGTTTTGACCCTCCATATCACGCAATTAAAGGACTTCTCTGTACTTCATCTGGATTGCTAATCCTTGTTTTCACAGCATCCACCCAAACCACACCTCCTCCATGTGGCTGTGACTGTCAAAGTGACACTTGAACTCCTCTCCAACCGTTCATGCGACAGAAGCAATTAGGGAGGTGCTGGTGCCCCACTTTGTCGGGTGGAGTCAGAGTGTGGAGTGATGGATTTAGGCGTGTTATTACCTGGGAAGAAGGAGAGACTCTGTTGTTTGGGTGTGTTTGTGAGTGTGTGTGTGTGTGTGTGTGGCGAGGGGTGGAGGGTTGGCTTGGGGCTTATCCTGGAAAAGGGCAATTCCCTCTCCGAGGAGCCCCAAATGTCACCCTCAAGCGCATTTACTGCAAATCTTTTAAATCCTCTACTCTTGGCAATACACACTCAAGCCTGGATTCTGCTGGAATACACCAGGCTTATCCTTTTCTTCCTGTGGACAGTAAATCAGGTACTTCCCACAAAATGGTTACATCCAGATTTGACCCTAATTTTAGTCAAATATTTCTCTTTCTCCCTCTGTCTCGCTTCCTCTCTGCCCTTAACCCTGTTAAGTTTCTCTTAGCTTTTCCGGCAGCTTCCACAGCTCTTCTGGGTGCCGGTTTCAGCTCAGTGCGTGATAGTTCCTTAAAGGTGTGTTGACAGGCACTGGCAGGTTGCCAGGTGTGGTGTGGAATAAGCAGTTGTTGCCTCATAGATTGCGCCTGCCGCGTTGTCACTCGTGCAAAAGACGGAGCTGAGGCGGAAGCGTGGTGTGAGTGACGTTGATGACAACCCGGAACCGAGGGACGAGGACTGAACGCTTCTTGCTCCGATGCACGGACAGCGTGAAGGTCCGGCCCCTCCCCCCACTCTCTGGTCAATCTCCATCCGTCAGTGCTGATATCCCAGTCCATCCTCTGCACCTCCTTTCCCTCCCTGCCCCTCCACCTCCCATCCTGGGGGGATATAGCACCTCACATCAGTTAAGAACCCACAGTCATATTTAGCACCAAAGGGAGGTTTGCCCTGGCCCATACCGATATTCTCCTCCTTCAGCTGCAAACTGACATTCTGCCACCCCTATTAAAGGCACCATACAAGAGAAACATCCCCCCCCGAAAGGCCCTGAGGCCAGCAGCCTTTCAGTATTTTTGTTGTGAACGAGCAAATGGTGTTTTATTCCCAACTTCTTATAGGCTGATTACATTTTTAACCCTCATTTCCTTGAGGACACTGAGCCCTGCCTTGTAATTAGCGCTGTGTCTGCAATTACCCCATGAAGCATTTTCAAGGCCGGGGGAGGGGGGGGTGGGTTTGGGGTGGGGGAGAGTTGAAGCCGGTTAACCTCCTTTCTTGTCCATCCGAGGGAGAGGGCCGCAGGGTCACCCTTGTGTAACCCCGCACTGCCCATGGCTTCGTTATTTTGACATGCGTTGCGGTGAGACACGTGGATATTTTAACATGTTGTCTAATTCCCCCGGTGCTTTTATTCCCTGCACCGCTCTGACACTGTGTGGCATCTGTGAATAAGCTATGAATGTTTAATGTTGCAGTTTAATGTTAATGTTCACCCCAAGCTCACAAGTTTTTTCAGCTGTTGAGTGGAGTGATTCTGACCTTCTGGCATCGTCCTTCCTTAGTTAATTGAGAAAGATTTCTCCTATTCCAAAGGAGTAACCAAACCCGTGGACTCGTAGGGTTCCATTCCGACAAGTGTCACATCGCCTTGGGCAAACTGCTTCTTGGTAGTTCATCTGTCCAGTCCATTACATATGGGTTCAGTGGGATGGCCAGTGATTTCCATTGCTTTCGGCAGGTCAAGCCAATCTTATTTAAATATATATATACACAGAGAGGCCAGTTTCACTGTATTGTTTCACCATTCATTCAGAATGGGAGAAAATGTAATAGGATTTCATTTAGGAAAATGGGTGCAGGGAATATTTCTCATATTAAGTGCATGCAAAATGCCCAATGCTTTGAATTATGCAGAAAGAGAGTGTGGGTCTTTGATCAGAAGCCTGCAGTTCTAGGATTAGCCCTGTCCTGAGCTTGGGGTGTTAGGATTAGCCCTGTCCTGATCTTGGGGTGTTAGGATTAGCCCTGTCCTGATCTTGGGGTGTTAGGATTAGCCCTGTCCTGAGCTTGGGGTGTTAGGATTAGCCCTGTCCTGATCTTGTTGGTTTGCAATGACAATCACTAGTAACCAGGTTCAGTCTTTCCAGGTTCAAGCCCACATAAAGAAGTTAGCCAAGGTACACGGGATAGATGAAGAACAAAATAAACAAGAAAACAAAACAAAATGAAAGAATGTGCAAACAAACAAACAAAACATGACCAACACTGGAAAACAACTGAGGGTAAAACTATGAACAACAATGCATTCATTACCCTTTTTCAAATATAGCTTTAAAGGTATCAGAATGTAGCAGAGCTTTGATGCAAGTCCTAGGTTAATTGTAAGGGCAATGAACTAGCTACTTATGTGAGTCACATCTACAGTGTGGGCCCTTCAGGCTTGGATGATCATAATAACATTTCTTTTCTGGCCAGATATGTAATAATGTTTATTGCACAGTTAGTGTGTACCTCAGAGGTATCAGAATATAAAATCAGCAAATAAACACTGGACAAGTCAAACTCTTTGGCAAAAATGTTTCAAAAAAGTTGTAAATGTTGCCACAGTTCCAAAATCCTATAAACCCTATAAATAAGCACATATTAGAGGTGGTGAAAATGAACAGGCATTAAATAGTCAGTGCCTTTAAAAACCATATGCACTGTAACTGAAATGCACTTTGAAAAGGACAGTCTATTTAGATATTTGAGGCCAATCCTCATGACTAAAAGACAACCCAAAGAAATTCGAAGATGCCTTCAGCGCTTCAAGCGCTGAGGCATGTCTATTCAATAGAGTTATATATCAACGTGAAATCGTTCCCTTCAGTTTACCAAGGGACATCCACCAGTCTTTTATATTTTTAAGATCCATTTTGAAATCCCTTTGAATTTCCCCAGTTTTCTTAGGGACTCAAAGAAATGCATTAATTGTAAAAATCATTACTGCGTATTGCCAAGTTACCCTTTAAGTTGGTCAAAAGATCTAAAAGTATCATCAATAAACAAATATGAAAAATGTGTAATTCTATTCCTCACACCAGCATTCCTGGGTTTCTAAGATGTGGAGGGTGATGGGTGACTGGATAACCACAGAGATAGACCGGTTGGAATATCTCTCCAGCCCGATGTGTTTGATCCTCTAAATATGTCAGATATAGATCGTATCTTGTGAAATTCTTAGATAAAGGGCTGAAAGAGCAGTGCCAGTACATGATAAATAATGTTTATTTTGCAACCAGCTCATCCTGTGCAGACCAATAGTAAAGCTGTGGATTTGGTAAATAAGCTCCACCCCAAATCTTCAGGCTTGAACAGTCTGAGGATCTTGATTCTTGTTTGTTTTTTTAACTGATCCAAACTGTTCTTGAATGGGCATATTAAACTTTTACAAAAACATAAGATAAATGACCCAGAACATTTTTAAACCAGTAATTTAAACGGGGTAATATGTTTACTTTGGCAGTGTTAATAAAGTAGATAGAACAGAATAATTGCAGGGTTTTGTGTGTGTGTGTGTGTGTGTGTGTTTTTAAGTAAAAGCAGGGTAGTGCTCCCTTAACAAATGATTGGGGTTAGCGGTAATAAATATGCTTAGATATTTAAAACCAGTGTCAGTTAAATTAAAATATATATTAAGTATATTATTATTATTACTAAGTCCAATAGTTTATCGTGGTTTGTTATCACATCTAAAATGGTTTAAGGTCTGTTCACTCTCCACTACTGCATCATACATCATTATTAGCATAGTAAAAAAACTGTGAAAATAAACTAAAAAACAAACGTTGGTCTTTCCTGTTTACAGATACTTCTGATATAATGATATTTGTTCTGATGGATACAACCAGCTGTTGTAAGGTTGAACAGAAAAGGTGACAGGTGACCTTTACCAACTAGATTCTGCTCAGAAAAAAAATGTTTTTTTTTGTGATGATAAATGTTAAATAACTACAGAATAAAAGTTTAATAAGTTTGACTAAGTTTTCTAGAACCAAAAATACCAAGCATTAGCAAAAAAAAAAAAAAACTCCATTCCACTCTATTAAATATATTTTCTATATCTAGTGATACTTCAGTTACAGGAACTTTGGTCTCAGTTAGGTGAGTCAACATACTCTATTTCAAATAAAGAACAAATTGTCTGAGTATCTTGATTTGACATGGGACAAGGTTTTTGCACTTAAAATGTACATTGAGGATCAGCCAGTATGACGAGCAGTCCAGTCATGTTCCCCTTTTTTAACCACCAAGCCAGCCAAAGTCATATCTACATGTCAGGAGTTGTAGATTAACATATCGATGAGAACCAACATGGGGATGGCTCTGAGCTCAGGCCGGAACGATTTGTAAAATTCTAAAAGATATCCATCTAGGCCAGAAGGCGTTGATTTAATATCCTCCCATGCCTTCCTGCGAGTAAAAGAGGCATTCAAAATATGACGACCCACGTCTGAAATAACTGCCAGGGAAAGCCCAGGCAAATAAGAGGATATATGTCATCATTTGAGCCACAGGGGCGAGGAGTCGAAGTGTAAAGTGATTTATAATAATCTCAGAATATATTAATCAAAAGAAGGGCACATGTAAAGACGCCAGATAGCATTTTTATTGCCTTGATAGATCTTTAATTTTGCGCCTTGTGTCACCTGATGCCCTAAGAGCCAGTTTGGTTTGCAGTTCGCAATAGTTTTGGTTTTTATATGATGTGCTTCTTCCTTATGTAGTTTTAAATTTGGATTTGTTAACTGCTTTCGGTTGAATAATGTTTATGATATTGATCCAAACAAAGAGATGATCATTCTTGGTACTTTTAGTGTCCATAATCTTGTCAGTAGAGAGTATTGGTTATTTTGCGCTGAGTGAATGAATAGAATTGTTCCGTATTTGTTAGTGATGCATTTCGTCTCCATTGAACTGTTCTTGGAACAGTCATATCAAGATCGACCTCCACATAACCTGGGCTGTGAGCTGAATGTCATGGCCACCAACAGCACACCCCCCCAATTATGCCTTTCCAATTCCTCTATTTATCACACACAGGGTGTTGCCCATCACATTAAACCATCGTCACCTCCCTTTAGAAGCCCACAGGTCCTACCAAACATCACTACACACCAGCTAGGACCTCAGAGGCCTGTCTGCGATACGAACTCAAGTTGAAACGTCTTGAGAAGTTATTGCTTTGTAATTCGTTTGTGATTTTTCGACAGCAGTGTTGCTCAGTGCTTGTTACTTTATGGAGAATAAAGCTTCCACGCCAGCACCACCCTCCGCTCCCGTACTGCCGCAGTCACCCTGGAGATACAGTAGGCACTATCCAGCAAGCTCTCACTACACACATAAAATCGGAAGGCAGAAAAAGGGCATCCGATCTAGAGGAATATTTATGAGGATTAGAATCAGATGTGTAATCGTTGTCAGTGGTGGTGTCAGTAGTGCATAGGCAAGATCCAATTTCCAACACAAGAACTTAAGACTATAAGACGATTTTGAATTTGACTTCAGTGCTTGAGATGATTTGTCTATTATGCGACGGAAATCACACGCTACAAATCCTGTAACAGCTGACAGAATAAAAGTTCCATATGAGATCTACATTTAGGACAGTCTTCATTTGGTTCATGAGGACTAGAGTTGTGCTGACCAAGAATAAAACTTGTGACTAATTTATTTCTCCCTTCAGGGTTATTTTTCTCCTTTGTAAGACTAAAAAGGGTTAGTTTTTATTTATGAATACAGCAATTCCTCTTTTACTGAAAAGTAGAACAATAAACTATCCAATCTCTCCTCAGTTTTAAGGTGAGTTTCTTGCAGCAAGGAAATTGATACATTCTTTTTACCTTTTAACAATATGATTTAATGCCCTTTATGTTCGTGTAAATGAAGCAACACGTACGTATAAGGAAAGTATATAAGGAAATATACGGACATTGAAGTTGTAGTTTGGTGTAGTTTGGTGTAGTTTGGTGTACAATCAAGCTAGAACATCAGCAAAAAAAAAAACCCCAAAAAAACTTCCATTCCAAAACCCACACAATCTGGCCCATCCCCCAACAACAACAGCAACGTACAGGTGTGCCTTGAACTAACAACCTTCCTGCAGGACTTCTGCAGGACAGGCAAGACCTGCTGTGAGAGCTATATCCCAATTCTTTGAGCTTTCAGCTTCCAGAACTGATCACCTGTATGCATATCACAGGAATGGCACTAGTGTACTCCATGAAAGTCTGTTCCGAACAACGTGGGACAAACAGGTTCTCTGGCATCTTCCCTGGTAGCCCAGTATTTGCAGGCATGCACACACAAGTTGTTTTCTTATCCTGTAAAAGCTTTTATAAGCAGTCTTCAGTGTTTTCAAAAAAATCCACAGTTCTCAAAAATTTATGATTCTCTAAGTTGCCACCTTAGGCTATAGCTGGTCTATTTTTTTGTGTGTAGCAGTGATGTTTTCGTTGATATCCAGAGAGTCAATAATTGAGTCTTTTAGTCAGGCTTGAGGAAGAGGTCTCCAAGTTAGAGACGAAACAATTTTTACAAGTGGAACATCAGTACCATATAGATGAGAGAGATGAAAGATTTGATGCCCGCTAGCACCTAACATGATTGCCTTGCTGTGTTGTGAGCTAGCACCTCTACTACCATAACTCCTGACACCGTTGGTTAGCTGGCTAGACCTTTCGTTTTTCTTTGAGACCATATTGAAAAAATTGTGAAAAATTGTTTCATTCTGAATGTCTGACACTCACAGGCCATTCTGAGAGTGTAAACAGAGAGATAATGAAGTAGAAACTCTAGTTTTAGTGAGAAGCACTCTGTTAGCCAACCACATTTTTCATGGGTCATGTAAAACCTATACCACACTCTGTTTTAACATGTTATTATTGCATTCTTAACCCAGCAGGCCAGAACAGTTGCTGTGTTTAAATTGGGGAGCCACAAGCATAATTTTTTTCCTTTGGAGAAATGCAGAGTTCACAAATCCATATGTTTAACATTTCTTACAAATGCTAATAAAATGAAATGTTTTCTTCCTCAGGATGGAACAAGCGTGTGGACTATGAGCCCGGCACAGGCAGCAAGCAGCTCTTTCCCAAGATGCACCTAGAGACGTGCGATGGGCCGCTGTCCTCGGTGCGGGTTACAGTGGAGCTGCAGACCAGCCACATTGGGAAGGGCTGCGACAGGGAAACGTACTCGGAAAAGTCCTTGCAGAAGCTCTGCGGTAAGTGGGTGTGGCCTGCAGTGAGTGTGTTGGGTCTTTGATAAGTGGGTGTGACCTGCAGTGAGTGGATTGGGTCTTTGATAAGTGGGTGGGGGCTGCAGTGAGTGAGAGAGGTCTGCTGTGAAAGGATTGGGTCTGTGATGAGTAGGTGGGGCCTGCATTTAGTGGGTTGGGTCTGTGATAAGTGGGAGGGGTCTGCTGTAAGCAAGTGGGGCCTGCAGTGAGTGGGTTTGGTCTGTCATGAGTAGGAGTTGATTGGGATTATAGCTATAACATAGTTCTTTGGACAAAAGACAGGACAAATTAACTCTTTTCAAATCCTTCTCTCTGAAAAACCACCTGAAGTCAAAATATTTTTTATTCAATTAGTTCATGTTTAAGGCTTCTTGATTCTAGTAATTGTTTCTAACCGATAGTGTTGTTTTCACAAACCAGTCAAATCTCACATTAGATACAAAATGTATTATGTTTCATTATGAAAATGTATTATTTATTTTGAATGTTTGTTTATTTATTTAAGTCATTGTTTATTACCATTTTCAGTCAATTAACCCTTAGGTTTGTGTTTTTAAACATAAAAAGTTTAAAAGTAATTACATAAGAACTCATTCCCAAATAGAAATAAAATAGAAATAGTGTTTCATATATTGTACTGAATGATTCCTTATTTGCCTTCTGAAACTCTCCAAAATGCTCCACTATATGAAATCAACCATTTTAGAAGTCCCGATTTAAGAATTTTTTCATGTGTTCTGATTGCAGATACCTCTCATATATTTTATGGTAATTGCCCGTTTTAGATGCCCACCCCCCCTCGTACACGATGTGCTCCAACGCCCCTGATTTCCTGCTCCCTACAGTCCAGCCCTGTGGATAACTCCTGTCAGTTTAATGAAAGAGTCCTTGAGATTGAGGTGATATGGAGTCCCAGCTTTTCCATATCTTATAAATCTTTGTTATGGAGGCTGAATGAAAGCTGGATGAGTTAAGGGCCAGGATGATGACTCCAGCTGCCACGCGTTAAGAGCGTCGAGGGGCTTTTATCTCGCTGTCCACCCCCCCGCCACACACACCCCATCCTCCCGCCCCTCGTTCGGGATCACCCTCCTGTTCAGAATGCGGGAGGTGCCGGAGACGTCTCGCCTCAGCTTGCGCAATATATGACAATAAGTGTTTATTAGTTGAGCCCCGGCTGAGTCTTTAAGCGCTTTGAATTACGGCCTGCAAAGATTCCTTGATCCTCTCATCTAAATGCAAAAAAAGAGGCATTTTTATACTCACCTGCTTCTGCAGTCCTGCTTAGCAAAACCAAACCAGGGCCGTTTTCCGCCCCTTAAACCCATATAATCACTATCTTTAATATGCAATTATATGCAATAACAGCAAATTAGTTTTTTGGTTTTTTTTTGTCTTCTTCAAATGATGGGAGGAAGAAGGTGTCGTGGCTGATGGTGGGGTGGAGAGCTGCTCCGCCCATCTGCTCCACCCATCTGCTCCGCCCATCCGCTCCGCCCATCCGCTCCGCCCGGCAGTGGCGAAACGCGAGAGAGCTCGATCGTCGGCCACGGCCCCTCCACCCACGAACAGGGGCGAGGAGTTAAACGAGTGTGTGTGTTGTTTGCTCTTCCCCTCGTTGCTAGAGGCAGGTCGATGTGAAACTTTGATAAAAAGACAGGTGAGGGTCACCGCTGAGACTCAGTGTGCCCCGAGAAAAGAGGAGCACTAAAAACCAATGTATAAAATGGAATTTCATTGACTTGTCTCTCTGTGGTACTTCAGAGGAATGGATGCTGGTAGAAAACTGTTCCCACACTCGCTCAAAGACTGGCGGGCATGTTTATCACCAACTATTGATTGACATGAATAAATATTGTATAATTTAAGTGCAGTGTTACTGCTATACTTCTTTCATGCTCTGTCTCTCCTTCTCTCTCTCTCTCTCTCTCTCTCTCGCACTGAGGAGAGGAGAGTCTCTTGAACGAGAGCGCTCCTCTGTGACACCAGGGTACCTCATCACTCATTCTGTCCCTCTGTGCTTGCCGTCCTGTCACCTCCAGTCAGGGGCAGGGGGAGATTCATTATCTTGCCACACCCTCGAATAAGGCCCAGGCTGATAGGAAGGACTGAGAGAGGGAGAGAGAGAGGGAGAGAGAGAGGGAGATACAGGGCTTTGATCAAGGGAGCTGTACTCCTCTGCATAGGTGGAGAATCTGCTTACCCCACCCCCATTCACAACCACAGGTGGAGAATCTACACCCCCCTTCACAGCCAGTGCTGTACATACCATGTTTTACTAAACACCACCTGCTGTTACTCATGCACTATGACTTTGAAGTGTTGCTTTTGAGATTTTTCATTCTGATATATATATATTTAGGTGAAGGTTACAAACGCTGCAGGAATCAATTTCCTCAGGCCTGAGGGTGTGGTTTGCCATGTGTATGTGTGTGTGTGTGTGTGTGTGTGTGTGTGTGTGTGTGTGTGTGTGTGTGTGCGCGCACAAAAGAATGTTTCACCAGGAGAAAATAACAAGACAAGCCACTTTGATAAATAAAGG
>JAOYMR010000015.1:10126348-10140737 GCA_025802075.1 Tenebrosternarchus preto | reverse complement strand
GTACACATTACACATATTAACAGATATCAATATTAACATACTCAGACAGTACACATTACACATATTAACAGATATCAATATTAACATACTCAGACAGTACACATTACACATATTAACAGATATCAATATTAACATACTCAGACAGTTACACATTAGCAGTCAATGCTGCAAACCTTCTAGCAGGACTCCTGCTTTGGCTTTCAGGTCAACAGGAAAATGAATGAATGCTGTTGAAGCTCTTCAGAAGCTGCACTCCTTCAGTCCTTTGTTTTCAGCCCTTTTCTTTCCGTCTCTTTTGTTGTGGCCAAGTGCGGCCTGCCATGGAAATGGGTCTGAAAAGCAAAGCAAATAGCCTGTGATTTTAGCAGGCAGAGACCACAGAACACCTGCCAGAGCACCAAACACTCTCTCTCTCTGTCTCTCTCTCTCTCTCTCTGTCTCTCTCATGTCTTACCCCTTACCTGGGCAAATCGACCACATAAAACATAAAACAGTATTAAAAACGTCGGGCCCTGATTTCAGCCATCTTTTTTAACTGTCGTATTTATTTCGCTGCCATATTTTTGCAACTTCCCATGACTTCCCATGTCCGTGTTTCCCGGCCGTCCGGATCCGCCGGCCGCTCCGGGTTTTCCCTCATACCCGCCTCCCAGCACTGAGTACCAGGTGTACTGACAGTGTACTGGATTAGAGCAAAAGCATGTGCTCTCTGGGCGTACCCCAGGGCCCTGGTCTAAGCTCTGCAGCTCTGTCAGGAGCCTCTGAGGCTTACAGTACAACACTCAACTCTTGTGGCCATGTGACCTTTTAGATATGTTGGACAGTATGTATCTTAGCCAAGGGAGCAGAGGGGATGTGTGAGCCTTCCTGGGTGTGTGTGTGTGTGTGTATGTGTGTGTATGTGTGTGTGTGTGTATGTGTGTGTGTGTGTGTGTACTTATTTGTAAATGTATCATAGAAAAGCAGTTTCTGTAGTAAATTAACAACATTATGGGATATGCTACTGATTCCATGGGGAGAAATGATTTCCTACACCGAGATCAGCTTTCATTTGAAAAGCCAAACGAGATAGAATTACATCCGTGTGTGTGTGTGTGTGTGTGTGAGATTAGTACGTAGATGCCCAAGGACTCTAAATTAGGGTGGGGCTTTTGAAGCTGTAGGGGATTTGATTGATGCACAGGCTCCGCCCCCAACTGGGGCCTTGGGAAGTCAAGGCGTCAAGATCCATTACGAACTCGACACTGACCGAACAAAATGGTCTTAGTGCCATTTCACAGCAGAAATACATTAAGGTAGACAGAAAGAAGGAAAGGAAAATCAGAGACAGGAGAGAGGAAGAGAGAGAGGAAAGTGGGAGAGGAGAGAGGGAGAGAGAGAGGAGAGAGAGGGAGATGTTAGCTGTTGTGCTGTTCTACTAAATGCTGTCTCATCAGTACTCTGGGGGAACATCCAATGGCTTCCGTAGTAACTCCATTTAGCTGTATTGATTTTGTAATCTTCTTCAGCCCTGTCGCTTTACCTTTTTCACTGAGAGCAGAAAAGAGAGTGGAAAAGAGAGAGAGAGAGAGAGAGAGAGAGAGAGAAAGAGAGAGGGAGAGAGAGAGAGAGAAACAGAAACTAAGAGGCCTTTGTTGTCCTTTGTTTCTACACCTCCATCTCTCTATCCCACTCCCTCGGTACCACTCCCCCTTTTCCCTGCCGCTGCTAATGGCTGGCGAGATGGTGAGATGGTGAGATGGGCCGCTTTCGCGGTTCCTGCCGTGTTTACCAAACAGAACAGCCGTCAGCTCCCCCCCCCAACCCCGGTCTGCGAGGAAGGCTGGGTGCAAATTATTCTGTGCAAAGAACGGTGGCTAAGTGAAACTGTGCGTGTCCATATGGGACAAATCGATGAGACAAAGAAAGCGATTCTCACTGTGCTTAGCCATCTGATGAGTAACAGTGTAGAAGTTGAGCCATGTTGATCTCAACGAAGAACCCATACAGATGCTTAAACAGCAGTAATGTTGCTGAGAGGGAAAACAAAATCGATGTAAATATCAGTGCAGGGATATAGGACAACGACCCATTAATCGCCATTTGGCTCCTAAACGCAAGCTCTGATCGATAGCCAAAGATCTGTTTACATTAACCGTGCTTCCTATTGATCGAAGTTCTGCATGTATACATGTGTGTGTGTGTGTGTTTGTGTGAGGATTTTCTTCCAGGATGGATTTGGATTCAACCGTTCACATCCTCATATCTGATCGCTGTCGGAAAGGGGAGGGGGGGTGGTACCCGTTCCAGCTTCGGCCAATAACGTTCTCTGCTTCTCACACATCTCCCGGCCATGCAGTAGAGGCAGAACATCTCGCACAGTCCTGTTGACGTGCCGCGCATTATTCGCTTATCTCAGCGCGATCACCACGTCCGTGCCCTTTGGTCGGTGGCATCGTGGCGGTTCGGATGCGTGTCGTTGAATGCGTGGCTGCCCACGTGTTTCTGAGAACACAGCACAGCTGTAATGAGATTTGCCCGAGTCATTAGATGTAGCCCTGTATAAAAGCTACCACTGCAAGACCAACTCGCTTTCAGCTAATGCAAATCAGGCTGGGCTGGAGACTGGAAGTGGTTTGTAATTATTCACATTCACTGACCTGAAGTCTTTGTGCTTCTTCATTAAGCAAATTGCCATTTTGCACATTTCGAGACTCTGGCGATGAGTAGAGAAAAGTAACCAATGTTCAGGAAAGTATCTTGAGTACAAATGCTAACCTGACTTTCAGTAATGAGAGTTAGGATCTAGAACATTGGGCTAATGCTAGCTCTGTTAGGCGCAGTCTGCTACGTGCTACCGTACGGATTACAGTGGTATCCGTCTGATCTTCAGCACGGTGCAGGAAAAAATGAGAAAGAACGTTTTAGGAGTTTGGCCTCGGAAGAAACCAATCCATCTAGGGTGAGACCGGTTTTTGTTAATCAGCAGATAGTAGAAAAAAATAGACTCCTCCTCCTATGTTTCTTTCCACCGATAAGAAAGTAGTGTAAGTGCCAGTGGCTCCTCTACAGGCTAAACGTTCCCCTATTGCTCCGTTTCCGTGTCAACCAGGTGAGCTCCACTCCTCTCCGTCCGCTGGGCCCCGACGGCGTCCTTTCTCCTGCCTCTCCCTGCCTCTACCTTCTGCCTCTGCCTCTCCCTGCCTCTGCCTCTTTCTGCCTGCCTCTGCCTCTCCCTGCCTCTCTCTGCCTTGCCACCAAAACTGCCTTTCATCCTTCATCCGCAACCCCTTTTCCCTCCCGCTCTGCCTTTTTCCTGTTGCTCCAGAAATAGCCACTCTCAAAATATTCAGAGACTGCCATCCATTTTTTTGCTTTTTTAAGGAGGAGGGGGTTTGGGGGGGGTCATTTTTTCATGTCCATTTTTCTTCAAAGCAGCTTGTGCTCTATTGCGGGAATATTTTGCCCACAGCTCCTTCAACAAAAAGGCTCCGATGTTGCCGGAGCAGCCTTACTGCACTAATCACAGTAGGTGCACGTGGGCGCACGTGGCCTCACGTGGGGCCGCTTGGCCTCTCTGGAGTGGCTGGACTTAAAGGGTAATTGGCACTTTTATTGAAGTCTTACGCCGTGTCACCTAATGGATGGACCTCAGTAATGCAGGGGAGTGGGAGGAGCCAGAGTGAAACAGATTGGGTAAAAGGGATTGTGCTTGCACATTCACACACACATTCATACACTGTGTTTGTGTGTGTGTGTGTGTGTGTGTGTGTGAATGAGGGACCCTTGAGTGTCAGAAAAGGTGAAAAGTGTCACAGTGTACTGCGCAGCCTTTTAAACGTGAGTGAGTGAGTGACTGAGTGAGTGAGTGAGTGAATGAGTGAATGAGTGAGTGAGTGAGTGAGTGTGACACACCATGTATTTATGTGTATGAATGGCTTTTTTCCAAAGAAGCAATGTGATGAACTGCTGGTGAACTTTGTAGCCCCCATCAGCACTGGAGAGAAAGGATGGGGAGATATGTTCCTCTCTTCCCTTCATGTCTCCTCGTGAGTTATTGTCCCATCTCCACCTCTCTAGACTTCCTGCACTTTCATTTACTACTACCTCCCTCTCTCTATCCCTCTTTCTCTCTCTGTCTCTCATTCTTTTCTCACGGTTGTTCTCCACTGACAAAAAATTCACCCGACGTCGGACAGCTTGATGGATTTCTGTGCAAATGTGGCTGAGACACAGGAGCTTAGTGCAGGGAGGAGTATCTCTGCTGCTCTAAACTACGAGGGTCAACGAGGAGGGGGTGGGACTCATTCCCTGATTGAACGATTGTAAGCCGTTTCTAGTCCCTGTTCCTGTGGAAGCTCTTTTTGTCTTTTTGTTTGTTTTAGTGCAGAACAGATGAACAGATGTTCATTTGTGGAAGCAGAAGTAGATAACTTTGAGCACGTACATTGCGTTCTCTTGAGCTCCTTCACCTAAACCTAGTTTAAACCTAAATCTACTAAACCTAGAACACATTGAACTATCCATGAGATGGAGAGGAGAGGAGGAGAGATGGAGAGGAGGAGAGATGCTTGTGGCAGTGTGACTGCTGCATCTTAAGTAAGGCTGTATCTACACAGAGGTCCCAGACTCATTAGAACAGTATTTTATTGTCTCATTACATTGTTTGCGCTTTGAGGAAGGTGTACACCCACAAGATAACGCACCCAAATAGACCCGTACGCGCACACACACACACACACACACACAGCTACCAATACTATACAAACACATCCTATTTCTCTGTTTCTCTTCCATACTTCCAGGAGTAATGATGTGAACAAACTGTCCTAAGTCTGTGATTATTGGCATGCTAATGACCAAGCATTCACAGAGTGTTTGTGCGCTAGCGTGTGTGTGTGTGTGTGTTCAGCACATCAGTGTATGTACAGAATACCAGCTTCTTCATTAAACAGCCCTGTGGGACCTGCTCAGCAACCATGACACCAGTAACTTCTCTACATTACACCAGGGACATTAGTCTTCAGGCTGTGCTGTCTCCTCAGATAGCCCTGATTCTGGTTGTGTTTAGTGTGTGTGGTCTGGAAGAGTGCTGCTCCCTGACTGTAATGTTCTTTGGGTGTGTACATATGCAGATATGTACTTGTGAAAGGGCTCCTATTTCCCTGACTCTATTTTCTCATAACTGTTAAAGCAAAAACTGTTTACTCTATTTGTCTCTTTTTCTGTTGTGCACACACACTCTCTCTCTCTCTCTCACACACACACACACACTAATTTACAAATTGATTCATTTAACCAAGCTGTGCTCCTCCAAACTGTGACCTCTTTCTCTGTCTCGCTCTCTCTCTCTCTCTCTCTCTCTCTTTCCCACTTTCTCTCTCTTTCTCATTTAATTTCTTTTCTCACATTTCTTCTCTATTAGAGCCTGGCAGATTTCTGAGAAAATAAGCCTGAGACACTTAGACAAGGCCACTCTTTCTCTGACTCATGACTCTGGTGTGCATTGTCTAATTCCTAGCCTAATGTTTGGTTAAATGCTTGCTAGGCCAGGCAATCAAGGCCAAATCCACCAGACACACAGTTTGAATAATGGCCACACCCCTCTAGCACTTATGACCACACCCACAATATTACTACTGGGTCTTCACAGCCAAACCCACCATATCATCCCAGTTGACGTGTGGCAGGCACAGGTGCATATTTGCATGTTCCTTTCCCATTTTAAGATGACCTGGTGACCTACGTTTTCAACATACAAATATGCTTTAACTGCAAGGGGTGAAAACGCTACAAAATAGCATCAGATTTCAATCACCAAGTCAAGAACTCCACCTTGTGTGGTGTATTTGTATTTTTTTTGCTGGTATGATAGAACTTTCAAACATACCAAACAGTGCAGAAACACGATCAAAGACTCTCTTCAGTTTTACATGCCACAAAGTTCTAGACGCTTCCCGATGTAGAAAGCTGGGATTAGTCTATAGTTTCCCCGGCGATTGAAGCAGAAAGCTGGGATTAGTTTAGATTTTCCCCAGTGTCTGAATTAGGAAGCCGGGATTAGTCTATATTTCCCCCAGTGTCTGAAGTAGAAAGCAGGGATTAGTTTAGATTTTCCCCAGTGTCTGATAGTTGAAGTATTGCATCTTACACTGAAATATTATGTCTCAAAGTGAAGTATTGCATCTCCCACTGAAGTCATTTGAAACACTGTGTTTCTTATGGACTCTTGTATCTCCACTAAATCCCTTATACAAATGTTCTGTTAAAAACCTCTCTCTCTAGGGATAACTACACAGATGATATCTACACAGAAACTTAAAGTGGAAACCTTTATTTAAATTTAAATTTCTTAGAGTTTCTTATACCTTGTTTACACAACTTCCAGAATATTATTGGATATTGGCGGTAGTCTTCTTTTTGTAAGTAATTTTAGTTAAACAAACAACAGACAGAGAGGACTTCTCTGTGTATCTCATTTACCTCAGAAATTCTTTGGTAGCCCATTTTTCTGACATTGGCGCTTACATTGACATTTCTGACATCCAATGTTATCTGGAAGCCAAACTCAGCAAACCTAGAGCAAACAGCCGAAACCCCTCACGCCTTCCACGTCCCTGATTTTTTTTTTACATTGTTTTCTAGAGATTTCCATTTCCTGTGTATTACCTTTCCTGCTGAGGCCAGCCTTAAAATTTAATAACCCCCACTGAATTGTTTCCGAATTCCAATCATTTGCTCGGGGGGGTCTTCATTTGAATTGAATGTCGCTTAATGCTTTGTGCTAAATCACTTTGCAGCTCTGCAGGGTGTGGAGAGGAGTATGGAGAGAGAGTATGAGAGTATGGAGAGAGAGCGTGTGCTGTTAGATATCCGCCCACTGACCCACACCTCTAGAGTTGATTGCTTATGATTGTATCACCCCTCCAACCGCCCCATCACTCCCCCGTGGAGGGTACAGTCTGGCCCATTACTTGTCCATATATCAGCTGCCACTTACAAATCCTCAGACAATCCCACGCTCCAGTGGTCAACTCCAGTCACTGGTCCCAGAGCCGACGCCAAATCTGCCTATCAGATCAAGCTGCGAGCCAGCATTTTGTCCCCTCCTCTACTGTCTGGGTTTTTGTCTCCGCTCTCTTCTGTCCGTCAATGAATCCACATTCGTACCGAAGCCATTTGGAGCTTCAGATGTGTGTTGACGGGGCTCTGCTGGTTTGCGTCTGGTTCCACGCTGGTGGTTTTCCGGCTGAGCGCGTGATGTGCCTGAGGGCTCAGGTGATATTTCGCAGACACACTCTGTCTCCAGCCAGACCAGGACCGAGGACCAGTGCCAGGTTGGCTGCTGCCCACTGAGACGTGCCTAACATCGAGAGGTGCAATGTCTGATGCAGTGAGATGTAGTGTCTGATGCAGTGAGACAGTGTGTCTGATGCAGTAAAGTGCAGCTGTCAGTTGGACAGCACCAGCATATGACATACAGCAGTGTTTATCTCAAAGTGGAGCTTTAATCAAAGAAAAAATGAAGAACTCTGAAGAAAAAATGAAGAAAAGATATATATGATGCAATTTCCCAATATCATTGCTTTCAAAAGATGTTCGTACCTCACTAACAGATTTTTGTAAGGGAGATGTTCGCACCTCACTAGTTCATATTTTCCCAACCGAGAAGATAAGGGAAGCAAATTAATGCTTTAGTTTCCAAAAATTGGAATCAGGTCTGAGAATCAGGGCCAGCACTTCAGATAAGAAAGTACAGGAGTGCCAGATACTCTCCCACCACAGTGCTAGCCTCTGGTTTCCAAAACACTCTGAGCTTTCTGCACCTTTTTGTTCCAGTGGGTTGGAAGCTTTATCTGTTTGTTCTTTTTTATCTTAATCCTTTATGAGAGGTATCTAAATTTTTCAGTCTGTTTTATTCTGGCTTGCCCCTGGATGCTTTGAGATATTATCTGTTCTCCTGCAGGGCCGCCCAAGTAGATGATGAAACACATAAAGCTATCCCTAAATTTAGCCATATCCTTATCTTAATCAAGGCCATAATCAAACATTTTCAAATCTCAGTGATTAAATGCAATACCCTAACAGATTTCAAGAGAAACCAATTATTCATTCCAATTTTCAGCAGGATTGTGTGTGTGTGTGTGTGTGAGAGAGAGAGAGAGAGAGAGAGAGAGAGAGAGAGAGAGAGAGAGAGAGAGAAACACTGCTTTATGTAAGACATTGTCAGCTTTACAAACCTGTCATGCTATAAACATGTTAGCTAGATGTTGTTATCTTAGTACACTGGGAATTCATTGCCATAATGCCTCTGAGGCCATGTGAGTCCACAAACCCATCATATTAATATATAAGAAAACAGACACCTGCATTCACAAGCCGCAAGCTGTTTTTTTTCTCCTGCACCGACACGACACAATAATACTGGAGCTAGTAAGAAGAGACGTATAGTTCCGGATTTGATTCGAGTTTCGACTCTGTTTGCTCCGAAGGTCAAGCGAAGCAATTTGCTGACAAGAGAACTGATTAAAAACGTTTCGCCGCCGAGTGGAAAAAAATAGCGCGAGAGAGCGAAGGACAACTTTCCGCGTTTTTTTTAAGACTCGCCCATGCGTGGCGACGTCTGTTTGACCAGCCGTAGTCACCGTCCGTCAAGCCAAGATTAATGTTTCGTGTGTTTTTCATTACCGACAAAACTGGTACACGCTAGCGCGGCCCTTTGTTCTCTGGGCTGTTTTCTCAACGGCCGTGTAATGGGAGCTCGCGAGAGTGACGTTAGCGTGTTGTCCAGGTAGAGTAAACGCGTCACAGCTTAAAAAAAAAAAAAAAAAAAAAGCAGTCGCAGCTCAGAGCGTTTTCATTTCGCGCGGACAGCTTGAACATGTCGGGGAAACGTGGCGCTGAAGAGATTGGTTAAGGCAACATAACCACCAAAGCGCTTGACTGGAAACTATTTCGTTGTCATCTCTGGAGCCCATAAATTATGTCACTGTCATAACCTGCATGCTTTTGTTAGCATGCTTAATTGCAGTTATTTTGTAAGTAGCAATATACAGGTGTTAGGTACAAGTTACGTACTTTTTTGGTTTGTTTGTTTTATTTTTATTTGTTTGTTTAGCATTCTGTCTCATAGCCTTTTCAATTCCACAGTACTAATTATTAACTGAACACATTCTGATCCAACCAACATCCATGTAAAGTTTTATTAAATTCTCAATACATTTAAAAGTTAAGTCTGCTTTATTTTTCTAAGCAATTGGGACAGTGCACTACTATCCAGGAGTATCTGTGCTCATTTCTGTGCTACATGAAGGAAGGTGCTCTGAATTGTCCAGAGAAACCAACAGAGAGAAGAGAGAGCACTCTCCTCAGAGATAGGTGCTGAGTGAGAGATCTCCCCAGAGATAGGGAGATGGGGGTGGAGATGGGAGGATGGAGATGGAGGTGGGAGGAGAGGCCACTGGTGCTTCTCTCCTGAGAGGCCCAAGCACAGAGGTGTCTGCACTTCAAGAGTCTTCAGATGAGTTTTATTCTCCTAGGCAGAGAAGAATGTGTGTGTGTATGTGTGTGTATCTATACATGTGAATACTGTACTATGGTACACTTCTTATCTTTCTACCAATTGTTGCTCGTCAAAAGTTGTACATATGAAAAATAGTCATTGTAACAAGCACATTTTGTGTTATTATTGACATTTTCTAAATGTCTCTTTTCTATAATGCATCTTACTGCAAGTCCGGTTCATTAAAAAAAAAAAACCAGCAAGAACAGGCTGTGCTGATGAGCTGGATATATTTGACTAAACAATTATTGACAAAGCTGTTATATGTTGCTGAATGGGAGTTTCTCCACTGAAAACAACTGTCAGATGTAGCCATAGTAACAACAGGGTGTGAGAGATTAAGCCATCCGTTTGCTGTTAGCTATGACTGTATAAATTACTGCAGGGAAAATGATAGAATGGAAGAGTGAGTAAGAGAGAGGGAGAGAGGAGGAGGAGGAGTCTTTTTTCACTGATTTACAAATCAGTTTGATGTTTCTTAGACTCATAAATCTTTGTCCTCTTAATGAGTATCTCTCATTAGAATTGCACTTAATTATCTCTCAGATGACAAACGATTAAGAACAGGGCTAATGAACATAAATTGAGCCGAATTGCATCTTTTATTGATACCGTGAAACAGTGAATCCTTGAATCGCATCTTTTATTGATATTGTGCAAAAAGTGAATCGCAGAATTGTATCTTTAATTGATACCACGCAACTGTGAACCACTGCATCCTCACCAGTAATCACTAGCATCTCTCCCGCCCCAGGGCAGAGGGTTGAAAAGCTCGCTCTGGACCAAAGCTATGATTCGCTGCACTCCATCCAGTATAAGCGGTTTGATACATCCCAGCTGAAACATTGTAAATAAGATGTTCGATATATGTGCTCACATTTACCTCTTCTTCTCACCCCGGCAGATATGTGATAAAGAGTGGCATTACTATGTCATCAACGTGGAATTTCCCACCGTGACTCTCTTTGTTGATGGAGTGACCTATGAACCTTACCTGGTAACAGACGATTGGCCCATTCACCCCTCCCAGATCGATGTTCAACTGACCGTCGGCGCCTGCTGGCAAGGTGAGGGCAGGGTGGATATAGAAGTCCATCGCACTGACCTAGAACCAGTTTTTGCTCTACTAACTCGTCACCATTTAGCAAAGGAAAGGCAAAAATGATCTGAAATCAGAACAGGAGAATGGGTGCAGAAATATTACTGTAATAAAAGATACTTGTAAAATTGGACCCACTTTGAGAGCAGTGATGGAATCTTCCAAGCCTAAGATAGGGAGAAGGGTTCCCGAAATGTATATGGACTGAAATGATAGAGAGGAATACTGTGAAAGATGCAGTTCTTTGGCCCGCGGGAACACAAGCAGATTTTTTTCTTTAATTGAAGAGGTCTGGGCTAGGGAAATGTAACCTTCTCACTTTTACCATTCAGAAATGAGGAGGCAGCCGTGGACCGAAGCAAGAGCAAAGTGTTTTGCTTCACTTTTTGACCATTATAGGGGCCCTGGGCAGCAATAAGAGTTCAGTTCAGCTGTCTGGTCTGTTCGTTTCTTCTCATTTATGCTGATTGCCAACCCCCCACCCAACCTTACTCCGCCCAACACCATTCCCCAATCCCCCACAAACCACTCCCCCCAGGTGGACAATATGATTGGGAGGGAAGACTCCAGCACGGGGATTAAACGGCTGTGAACAGAGGCAATGTGCTTGCTATTACAAGCCAATGAATCTGACCTAAGCCCCACTAAACCGCAACTGATAACCCTTCAGGCTATTAGTGGGAGCAATTGCCTTTCCTGTTCTCTCCATCCTCACATGGCACAATCAACAGCGTAATGGCAAGACGCCTCATAATGGAAGCTGTGGACTGTGGCCTTTCAGGGTGGGCAAATTGAGATCCTTATCGCTGTTCAAGACAGGAACGGACATCCATGTCTGTTGTCTCCTAGACACACTAAAGAGGATTAGCACGAACCTTCCGCTAAGCTAACTGCCGCTGAGACCTGCGGTAAGACGTACCTTATTGCAGGGGCGTCACCATGTTAGACCGACGTGCAGAGTTCCTGCGTGTTTAATCAAGCTATTTCTGGACCAGGTTACTTTCCCTACAAAGCTCTAGCTTATGTGACAAATCGTTTTTTTTTTTTTTTTTTAGCCGTTTTTTAGACCCGGCATTTCGCGGTTCAGTGACAGAATTCTGCTTCCACAGCAGCTCTTGCTTTCGTTACTGATGTCAGCTGTCCTGGGAATGTCCTCCTGACTCCGGTTGGGGGTCACAGATGAGGACGCCAGCATCCCGCCCACCGTTCCGGCTAGTCCGGATCGTTTAATTGATAACATCTGTCAGGGGAATAATTTAAAAATCATAGGCAATTAAGCATGGCAGCCTGGAAAGGGAAGCGTGCGGTGGGAGCCATTCCGGCTCCGGCAGCTTGTCAGGCAAAGACTGAAGCGGAAGAGACAAACACGGCGCTTGAACCGAGGCAGGGCTTTTATCCACGCGTCCCGTAACCAGCACTTAATGTCCGAGACGTCGGGAGGAGACACTTTCCTTTGAGCCTCTGCCTTACGGATTCGCCGAGCCTCCATTTTTTTACGGATGGTTGTTTGGAATGCGTGCGATGCAGGCGGAGAGGTGACCACGCCGCGCTTCACGCAGTATTTCCGGGGAAGTCTGTCGGGCCTGACTGTCCGTCCCGGGAAGATCGAGACGCAGAAGGTCATCTCGTGTCTGCAGGCCTGTAAGGAGGGGCTAGACATCAACTCTCTGGAGACCCTGGGCAAAGGCATCAAGGTGCACACATGTCCCCCCCCCACACACACACAAAAGTATTTTAATAGACAGAACACATTCTAAACTTGCTTCCCACTGATGATATCTTTTAACACCTCCTCCCCATGTCTGTCGCTCTCTCTCTCTCTCTCTCTCTCTCTCTCTCTCTCTCTCTCTCTCTCTCTCTCCCCATCTCCCTCATTGTTTCTGCTCAGTTCCACTTTAACCCAGCTCAGTCTGTACTGGTGATGGAAGGTGATGACCTGGAGAGCATCCACGCAGCCATGGGAAAGGTCTCCTACATCAACTCGCGTCAGTTTCCCACCCCTGGCCTCCGTCATCTACATGTAACCACCAGTGTCCAGTGAGTACCAGAGCAAAGTGTCCCGGACTGTGGCCGCCTTCCCGTGCACTTCATTCCGAAGCCACGATCTGCACTCAAACTACACCCACACTACATCCAAACCACACCCAAACTACAGACAAATGATGCCCAAATCATGCCCAAACTATACCCACACTACATCCAAACCACACCCAAACTACAGACAAATGATGCGCAAATCATGCCCAAACTATACCCACACTACATCCAAACCACACCCAAACTACACACAAATGATGCCCAAACCATGCCCAAACTACACCCATACTACATCCAAACCACACCTAAACTTCACCCAAACCATGACCAAACTACACCCGCACTACATCTAAAACACACCCAAACTACAACCACACTATATCTAAACCAAGTCCAAAACTACACCCAAACTTTACCCAAATCGTGGTGTAAATTTACAATCGTGGTGTAATTTCTTGTCTCAGAAGGTGCTAGAAAGGTGCTGCACGAGCAACGAAAAGCTTTTTTAGCATCAAACTGTGACAGTTAGCGTCGCTCCATCTGGTGACTGTTCGGGAGTGCTTTACCTGTGCTGAGCTTTTACGATCACCTCAGTCACATGGAATGACTTGCTGCATTCCACGCCGGGTGGAAGCCATGACGTTACAGGACTCCGGTTCCCCCTGGAGTAAAGCTTTTCCAATCAGCTAGAAAACAGACCAGATTCGTACGCAGGCAAAGTGCCTTTTAGGGGATGCCATTTTAATAAACGCTGTTACCGTGTAACTTAAGCATGTTTGCTGTGACTGGTCTCCTGAAAGGAACACAAATCCCCTTTGTTTACTGGGTGTGAGCTAAAGGAATGGTATTAATTACAGTACAAAAGAAAGAAGAATAGATTTTTTTTCCCCATTGAGAATATTGACGGAACTCTCTGTGCTTTCTAATCAATACCACACAGTGTGTGGATGAGTCTAGGTTGCCTAGGTTACTGATGGCATCTCGCTCCATTGGTACTCTGACCACTAAAGATAGAGAGGGAGAGGGAGAGAGAGAGAGAGAGAGAGAGAGATTCCTCCAGTGGTGCTCAAAATGAGATTTAAAAGCTGACAGAGAGAGTTGTGGTGCAGTTCCATTTTCAGGGTATGGAAGTATGAGTGTGTGTGTGTTGTATGCATTAAAGTGTGTGTGCTATGAGCATGTGATGTGTATATGTATGTTTATGTGTGGGAGGTGTATGGTTGGAGGTGTAAGCAGGGAGGTGGATGGTAAACAGACAGCTACAGGGACACCTGCTGATCAAGATGTATCCAGTCACAAGTTGCCATGAATAAATGTGCTCCACAATACACAACATACCACAATACACAATACACAACATACCACTATACACAACATACAACATACCACAATACACAACATACCACAATACACAACATACAACATACCACAATACACAACATACCACAATACCCAACACACAACATACCACAATACACAACATACCACAATACACAACATATCACAATACACAACAGACAGCATACCACAATACACAACATACCACAGATCCCCACAACACACAACATACCACAATACACAACACACAACATACCACAATACACAACATACCACAATACACAATACACAGCATACCACAATACACAACAGACAGCATACCACAATACACAACATACCACAGATCCCCACAACACACAACATACCACAATACA